>JACEFZ010019792.1:547500-595000 GCA_014155875.1 Cepaea nemoralis
ATTGTATATACATCCATGTATACATCTATCCTCTAGGTTGTCTCACCATCTTCCTTACATCTGTTTGTCCACCAAATCATCAGTCTATCACCTGAGTTGTCTATCTATCTATCCATCAGTCTATCCATCCATCAGTTTATCCATCCATCCATCAATCTATCACATGGGTTGTCTATACACTCATTTATCCATCCATCAGTCTATCAGTAAGGTTGTCTATACACCCAGTTATTCATCCATTTATCAGTCTATCAGCAAGGTTGTCTATACACCCATTTATCTATCTCTCCATGTATGCATGCATGCATCCATCCATCCATCCATGCATCATCCATCAGTCTATCCATCCATCCATAAATCAGTCTATCACCTGAGTTGTCTATCTATCCATCCATCAATTAATCCATCCATTCATGCATCCATCTACCAGTCTATCCGTCCATCCATCAGTATATCAACAAGGTTGTCTATCCTCCTACTCACCTGTGTTGTCTATCTATCTATCAGGCTATCATTCAGATGTCAATATATCCATCAATATGCCGGCAAAGTTTTCTATCCACCTATCCATCAATTTATCACCTGGGTTGTGTATCCATCCATCTATCAGTCTATCATCCTAATGTAAAGCCATCAAAAAATATGTCAGTGAGTTGTCTATCCATCAATCCATAAGTCTATCAGCCCGATTCTCTATCCGTCCATCTATCACTCTAACAGCTAAGTTCGCATTATTGCATTAATCCATCTATCAATCTTTCGGCGCAATTTTCTATTCATCCATCTATCAGTCTATCAAACCGGTTGCCTATCCATCCATCAATCAATCTGTATAGATGAAAATCCATCCATCTATTAATCTATCAGCATAGTTGTCTGTTCATCTCTCTATGAATATATCAACTTGGTTGTCTATCCATCTATCTATCAATCTATGAACCAAGTTGTCTATTCATCCGTCTATTAATCTGTCAACCAGGTTGTCTATCCATACATCTGTTAATCTGTCAACCAGGTTGTCTATCCATACATATGTTAATCTACCAACCAGGTTGTATATCTATCCATCTATTCATAAATCAACCCCATATACTACTGGCATCTTGCCGTCTTGACAGACGATAGTTTGTTACATTGTGTTTCAAAAAAAAAAAAAATGCATAACTACAACACATGACGGTAGCGAATGTGACTGATTACACCACCACTCAGGCAAAGACTAATAATAACCCGTAACTGCTACCTCTCGCTTTCCTTCCGAGACAGGATAAGACTTGAGACGGAGTTATACCTCTCCATAACACAATGACTGGGCTGAATTGTAGAGACTGTTACCCATGCAGCAGGATCCATCTCTCTGTCAGCCTAGTTTACTCCAGAGGAAAGGTAAGACCAATACATCACTAGGCACTAGCAAGACAAGCTGCAGAAGCTGATGAATAACCAAAGCAATACTCTAACTGTCCTCGTCGGAGCTTCGATCATATACCAGTTGCCAAATTAGGCTTAGGACCAGGTCTGCCCTGCAAAGACATTTAGTCTTTAGGTTGCATTTCCTTGCACCAGGATAAGGCTTGTATTATCCCAATTGCGCTCCTCCACCCGAAACCGTTGGCTCAATGTGGGGTGCCGGGTTTAGTAAGCGCCACCCAACATTACAGTAAACAGGTTGTACCGTCTACTGTCATGCGGTTGCTCAGTCATATCTGACTGAGACCTGGCAACTGTCCATCCATCCATGTATCAATCCATAAACTGGGTTGTCTAAATTCATCTACCAATCTATCAACCCAGTTGTCTATTAATCCACCAGTCAATCTATCTGCATAGCAGGAAATCCATCCATCCATCAGTCTATCCATCCATCTATCAATCTAACAGCTATGTTCTCATTATCTTGTGCATCCATCTATCCATCATTCGGCTCAGTTGTCTATCCATTCATCTATCAGTCTATCAACCCGATTGTCTATCCATCTATCAGTCATTCTATCTGCATAGTTGGAAATCTATTTCATCTATCATTCTATCAGCATAGTTGTATATTCATCCATCTATGCATATTTCAACTTTGTTGTCTATCAATCCATCTACCAATCTATTAACCAGATTTCCATCCATCCATCCATCCATCTATTAATCTATGAACCCAGTTGACTATCCATCCATTTATTACTGACATCTTGCCATCTTGACATACGATAGTTTGTTACATTGTGTTAAAAAAAAAGCATAAATACATATGTTATTCATCCATCCATTTATCAACCTGTTACCTAGGTACTCTATCCACCCATTTATCAATCCACCAATTGAACTGTTGATTCATCAATCTGCCAGTCTATTAACCCGGCCTTCTATCCACGTATCTATTCTGGTGTATACGCAGTTAACGATATTTCGTGTACACTATTCAGCTGGAAATAATAGTTGCTAAAAGGCTATTGGCTGTTAGAAGACAGGTGACACGATTAGTTCTAAAAGACACGTTAGTATGAAGCAGTTTGAAGCTCTAAATCTGAACGAAATTGCAGTGTTTGTGTGCCCTCAAACAGCCCAGTATGCCATCACTATCAGAGACGTATTGACACGTCGGTATCAGCGTATGCGTTGTCTGTCTGTCTGCTGTCTGTCTGTCTGTCTGTCTGTCTGTCTGTCTGTCTGTCTGTCTGTCTGTCTGTCTGTCTGTCTGTCTGTCTGTCTGTCCGTCTGTCCGTCTGTCCGTCTGTCCGTCTGTCCGTCTGTGCCAGTGGCATCTTTGTATCAACACTGGCATTATTTGTGGAGCAGTATTTGTGGACTTTAAAAAAGCCTTTGATATGGTAGATCATGATATTTTAATTAGAACATTAAAACACATGAAGACTAGCACCAATATAGTGAACCTAATTACGTCATTTTGATCTGACAGACAACAAGTAGTGTCCTTCAATAACAGTCTATTTAATACTAGGTCCCCTGATTTTTTGCAGTGTATATTAACGATCTTCCTTTATACCTCAATACTTCGTGTGACCTTTTTGCGGACGAATGCACTATTTACACTAGTCAAGAGAGCCTTAGTGACTTAGAGAGCTCTTTACAAAACGAATTTGACAACCTTAGTAGATGGAGCAATGAAAACCGCATGTTAATTAACATCGACAAAACCAAATCCATGCTAATAACGACCAGATAAAAACTACAGACCCTAGCCACAACTGGGAGACCACTTGAGCTCCACGTGAACACGTTAACTATAGTTAATGTAAATGAACATAAAACATTAGGTCTTTTAATTGACAGACATTTAAACTGGAGCTCTCATGTTCACGTCCTTACCAAGAGAATAGCACAACAAGTTTACTAACTTGCTCAAATTCAGCACTTTTTGGATGAAAGCACACGAAAAATATTCTATGCATCCTATATCCAATCACCTCTCGATTATTGTTCCACAGTCTGGGATGGTTGCCCTAAATCTAATATGAAACGATTGTGTTCGCTTCATAACCGCGCTATACGTCTAGTTTCTAGCATAAAGCATGTTGAAAGTAATCAATTATATAGCCATCTAAGACTTCTACCACTTCGAAAGCGCTTCCTTTTTAACAAAGCCAAGTTAGTGAATAAAATTATATCTGAAAATACCCCAGCGTATCTTCTACCGTTAATTCAATCTAATGCAATGAACAGTAAGCGCTTAAATTTATTACAGGTTCCTAAGCCTAGATTTGACTTATACAAAACTTGTTTCGCATATTATGGTGCTGACTTGTGGAATAGCCTTCCACCAGATCTGAAAACTCCAATGAGTCCCTACACATTCAACCGAAAACTCTTTCATTCATTCATTGGCACATTGCCGTCTTGACAGACGATAGTTTGTTCTTTGAAAAGGCATAATAACTTTTTATTATGTGGTTGTTTCGGGATTTGAATAATAACTTTTACCTATGGCGGTAGAGAATGTGACTGATTAGGCCAATTTGCGCTGTAAATGTCCGTTCACAGTGGGTGCATGTGAACACGTGGTCATTTCCACCATCATGCACCATCTTACGTCTCAAACGCTCGATGTGTGACTTATCTGCAATACTTTTCTCCTTTGTCTTTAATCCATTTCTGATGTTTGCCCTCCATGCAACACGTTCAGTGGCGACTTGCTCCCAATGTGCATTATCAATGCCTGTATCAATCATGTCCCGCTTACACACATCTTTGTATCGCAGTAGAGGCCGACCCTGAGATCTCTTACCCATCTGTAATTCACCAAAACAGATGTCCTTTGGTATTCTACTATTATCCATCCTTCTAAGATGTCATATCCATCTAAGTCTACGAAAGCTGAGCATGGAATAAACGGTCAACAACCTGATCTTTCCAATACTTCAGTATTAGTGATTTTGTCTTGCCACTTAATACCATTCGTCGTCTGTATGTGTGTATGGGTATTTGAAAACTCGTTCAATACTTACTTCATACCGACTATATGCCTCCAGAAGTCACCAACTGTTTCATTTTTTTCACAACCATTCTTCACTGTATGTGTGTGAGCGAGAGAGTGGGTGAGAACGTGAGTGAGAAAGAGTGTGAGTGGAAGAATTAATATGAGACAGAGAGAGTGAGAGAGTATGCATTCGCGTGTGCCTGAGAAAGTGCAAACGTGAGTGAATGTTTGTGGACGTATGTGTGAGAGATTGAGTGAGAGAATGAGTGAATCTGAGAGAGTGGGTGTGTTGCGTCAGTATAGGTGTAGATTATGTGAGTATAGGTGTGTCTAAGTGATGGCGAGTGCGTATAAGCATGACAGAGAGAAATAGTGAGTGGGAGAGATGGAGACAATGAGACAATGAGAGAGTTAGTGTGCCAGTGTGCGTGAAAGAAACATAAATAGAGAGATAGGAGAGAGAGGGAGAGAGAGAGAGAGAGAGAGAGAGAGAGAGAGAGAGAGAGAGAGAGAGAGAGAGAGAGAGAGAGAGATGAGCACAAGCATATCATTATGCCATATTTTTTTCTGTATCCATGTCTTTCATATTAGCATTTTTAATGCCAATTGAATTTAACATGCATTGCTTATTTCATCATGTTTATGTCAGTTCCAGGAATTGTCTTACTGGATTGGACCAATATTTAATTTTACTTTACACAATGTATACCATATATTCGTCACCATTTTCCATATGTTCTATGTTTTCCCATTGTTTCCCAATTCTGAATGTTCTTGTGAGGATGCTCACGATAGTTGACAATGTGTTCGTGTGAAAAGTGTGGGAGTTTAATCACATTAGTTTTAGTGATTATTTGAGGCAGCATATATGTGTGTGGATGGATGGGTGTGTCTATGTGTGTGAATGTGTGTGTTTATATGTGTGGATATGTGTGTGTGTGCATGTCTGTATGTGTGTATGGGTGTATATGTGTATGTAATGTGTGTATTTGTGTGTCCCTCTGTGAGTGTATGTCTGTACGTGTGTTAAGGTGTGTGTTCATGTATTTGTATATGTTTATATGTATGTGCGTGTGTATATGTGTGTATGTATGTGTGTATGTATGTATGTGTGCTCGTATATGTATGTGTATATGTTTGTGTGTGTAAGTGTGCATGCATGTAGTGTATGCGAGGGAGTGTGTATTTCTGTTTTATGTGAGTACGTGTGCGTAAGTATGTGGATGTGTGTAGGTGTGGTTATGTGCGTGGGTATATGTGTGTATTTGTGTGTGTATGTTGCGTGTGGGCGTGTGTGTGTATGTACGTGTGTGTGGGAGAGAAGAGAGAGAGAGAGAGAGAGAGAGAGAGAGAGAGAGAGAGAGAGACAGACAGAGAGAGAGAGAGTTGAGCTCACGCATGGCATCTAACATGATGTTCTATATTTGTTGTGTATTCTCATTTTCATATTATCACTTTGAATACCACTAGATTTTAACATGCATAAAATTAACACATGTAAATTACTGTAGAATGCGTTAGTTAGTGAGGGAGAGTTAGTGAGTGTAAGTGAGAGAGACAGAGAGAGAGAGAGAGAGAGAGAGAGAAAGAGAGAGAGAGAGAGAGAGTGTGTGAATGCGTGTGAGAGTGTGTGTTTGTAAAAGAGAGAGAGAGAGAGAGAGAGAGAGAGAGAGAGAGAGAGAGAGAGAGAGAGAGAGAGAGAGAGAGAGAGAGAGAGAGAGTTGAGCGCATGCATGTGACATGCTATTCCATATTTTTTATGCTTCTCAACTTTCATATTACGAGGAATCATTTTGTATGCCACTTGATTGTCCTGTAACATGCCATTCCATATTTGTTTTGTGTATTCTCATCTTTCATATAATCATTTTGTATGCCACTTGATGTTATCATGTATAATATAACATTACTGTTATGTGAGTGAGAGAGTTAGTGAGAGAGAGAGAGAGAGAGAGAGAGAGAGAGAGAGAGAGAGAGAGAGAGAGAGAGAGAGAGAGAGAGAGAGAGAGAGAGAAGTGAGAGAGAGAGAGAGAGTTGAATTGCATCTCTAATTTTTACGCTACACAATGTATATGTGCAATTTTTTCTCCATTTATTACAATTTTTTCGAGAATGCTCACGACAATCATCAGTGTCTCAAATGTGTATAAAGTGTGGGAGTTTGTTCTTATTAGTTTCAGTGATCATGTGAGGCATCATGTATGTGTGCAGATGTGAGGGTGTTTGTGTGGGTGTGTATGTAAGGGAAATGTCTAGGGGTGGAGGTATGTGTGGAGGGGTTGTGTGAGGGGGATGTGTATGGATTTATGGGTGATGGGATGTGTAGTCGGTGGGGGATGTATGTTTGTGTGAGGGATGTGTGTGTGTGTGTGGAGGGGGGGGGGGAGATATTTGGGAGGATTATTGGAAGTATGTGGGTGTTGGTGAGTTGGGGTGTGTGTGTGTTGGGAATGTGTATTTGGGTGGGTGAATGGGTGTGTAGGAGATTGTTTGGGTTAGGGGATGGGTGTGTAATGGGTGTGGGGGATGAGTGTGGGGGATGTCTGTGAATGGAATATGTCTGTGTGGGTGGGAGTGTGTGAGTGTGGATGGGGTAAATTTGAGTGGGTGGAGGATGTATGTTTGGGTGATGAGGATGTTTAGGACCAGACTCGAGTGGGGACACTAACGTGTCATACTTAGGAGAACAGAGGGACCAACCCCGAGGATAGGGGATGAGGACTTGGGTCACGGAGAATACTCGTGACGACGTAAACAGTAGTAGAAATTTAGGGTTAACAAGTACGAGACGAGAGTACTACGTGACAGATAGAACAGCACGAAGAGTTGCTGACCGCACGGGGGATTTTGACCAAGTAGGCAAGCGACGGGCTGAGCTGGGGCAGACAGCGACGAGACGGCTTCCCGACAGGACTTGTGTTTTCCGACAGCCTATATCGAGTGTAGTGAACGCATGTTAAATTAGCGAGAGAGTTGATTGTGTTTATTGCTATATATGCTGTGTGAAGAAAGGCGACCATTGTATTCATTTGACAGGCCGATAATGCCTTGTCGCAAGTGTGTGATTATCAGGCTTTGCTTGTAATAAAATCCTTGAAACCATCTGTACAAGTGAAGTTATCTGTGAGGTATAGATGAAGTCGCGAAAATGCCTGTGTGTGTAATGTAAGACTGTGACATGGACAGGCATGACATCCGACGCCACATAGCCTGGACTATACGAGGAAAGAGAAGCAAAGAGATATAGACAATCATGGAAGCTAATCCAATGTCTGTCAGCTATAAGAGTTATCTGGTAAAATCGCAACTGCCAGTTTTGCCTGTCACATTCTTTGATCTCCCCAGTGATGAGTTCTGGCAGTTATGTTTTGTTGTGATTAGAAAGCATTTCTTCATTTGTGACGGACTCATAGGGAATGCTGAGAGATGTGAAGACATAAAGTTTCGTGCAAAGTGGCATTCAGCAATACAAAAGTCAAAGATTGAAAGCATATATTAGATATTTTCCCCAGAAATTGCCGGTGTGATAGAAAACGATAGGTTGACGGGATCTGCACAGTAAAGTAGTGTATCGGTGCATGATAAGGCAGATGTGTTAGAAAGAACGATGGGTCATTGATTGAACATATGTTCTTACGGTGACTCATTTTTCTCATAAGAGCATATAATCATACAACTGGTGCCATTAATAGTGGGACTCTTTGCTGGCTGTTGAAGATGACGATGGAGCACGTATGGGTATGACCCAAGTGCTGTGATTTGAGGTCTTGACTCAACCCGATATATAGAGATAAGCAGAGTGTGAACATCAGCAGCACATAATATTATGAATAATATAAGCAGATGAAAACATTTCTTTTTGCAGGAGATCAAGCGATTTGCATAGCCATGATCGCCTAGGCTGGTTGGTTAATCAGGTGATGATGATGTTGATGATGATGATGGCGATTGATGTTGTAGTTTAACAGCATACTCAAGGACATTCTTGTTTTAGATTATGTTCCATAAAGTTCCGTGATGTGTTGGTACAGACACAACGCTTACAGCCATTACTATAGTACTCGGAGAGCTCTGGATGACATATGTCCCCATCCTGGCAATCTAGGAGTTAGATATACAGCTCAAACAACTCAGTTTGTAAATTAGTCATTATCATCACGTGCCATTTGCATTATTGTTTGGCGCAGCAACATGTCCATGTATTTAATTATGTGAGTACTTTACCAACAGAAGGTGGAAAATGTATTAACGAAGTTAAATGTAGAATAGCCGAAATATTGTCATCCTTTCACAAGATAAGGAATATTATCTGCAATTTATCTTTGTCACGTGAGGAGGAAAAGCAATGTTTATGAGTTCTTAAGTTTAAAGTCACTAGTAGTTTCCTGCTATGAGGTCGGTGATGTGATATGGCCATCACACTGTGTAGGACCACACAAGGAGGAATAGGTGGTCAGTCGTTCCCTCACTTTGACAAGTGACGAGACCAGTCGTGAAATTGGAGCCTCACCATGCCGACGAAAGAAGTTCAATATATAATAGATAAAGAAACACTTTCAAAGTATATTAGCCCATAAAAGAAGATAAAAGTTGAAGAGCTAATGGAAAATAAATTTTATGCTGAATAGCTATTAAAAGATTTTAAATTTAGAATAGTTTCAGAAAGAAGTTTAATGTAGAATTGCTAAAGATCGAAGTAAAACCTGTAGACAATCTTTAGAAAGAAGTTAAATGTACAATTGATATTTAAAGAAGTTAAATATATACTAGTCAAAGAATGAAGTTAAATGTAAAATGTCTAAAGAAAGGAGTCAAATGTAGAATTACTTACAGAAAAAAAGTTAAATTTAGAAAAGATAACAAATGTAGTAAAATGTAAAATGTAGAATAGCTATAGAAAGCAAATAAATGTAGAATAGCTAAATAAAGAACATACATACAGAATAGCCCAAGCGTGTTGTTCAGTGTTTAAATAGCAAAATAAAGAATGTAAATGTATTTGTAGAATAGCCAAAGAAAGTTAAAAGTAGACTAGCTAAAGAAAAAAAATACATGTAGAATAGCCTAAGAAAGAAGTTCAATGTAGAACTGCCCAATAAAGAAGATAAACTTTGAACACGTTAGGGGGGGGGGGGGGGGGGGAAGAGAATGCAGAATAGCTAAAGAATGAAGTTAAACTTAGAATAGTTCCAAAAAGAAGTGTGATGTAGAATAACCAAAGATAGATGGATCAAATGTAGAATAGCTCAAGAAAGAAATTAAACATCATAATCATCACCATATGCCATGTCGGTCAGCGTGGACGGTCATGTCTCGCCACCTCACTCGATCACCAGAGCTGTGGATTAGATCAATGTTCTTGTTTCGACCTTGTCAAGTGGTCAAGCCATCCAATTATTTACTTCTCTGATTTCTTTGTTCTTTCCCCCTCAGTCTTGCCTGTTGTCACAAATTTCTAGAACTTATTTAATCTCATAACGTGATCAAATAATTTTGGCTGACTACGTATAATTTATCTAATGAGTTTACGGTTTTCATTTGGTCCTTGTAAGATCTAGTGATAGGTTTTCAATGTTTCAATTATATTATTTGCATTTTTCTTAGAAACCACGGTTCCACAGCGATCATATGTCTTTCAGCCTGATCGTTCACGCCTCACATCCATACAAAAGCAAAGGGGCAATGTAGCACGTCAACACTCGTTGTGAATGACATATCTGTTATTGGTCAGTATGTTTCCGGTAAAAATGGCGACGACAGACGCTGTTTGTAGTGTTTTCCTGTGGATTATATGGTGTTATATCGTATTAGTTTATTGGAAGTGTTCACAAGAAGCCACGGAAGGCAGGTGATATATAAAATTTTGAGGACAAGTGACAGATAGATTTTGGTTATGTTCTCATGGTTCCCGACGGAGGGCAGATGTCTTTCACGAGAAAATGGTTGGAGTCACTGACCAGTATGGTCACTGCCAAGGAAGGAAAGCAAAGGCAAACTACCTTCTTTAAAAGTGCCTAATTCATTATGATTCGATTAACTATAGATCACCGCAAGACAAGGATAGCGACATTAAAATAAATTAGCAACATGGAATATTAGGACGGCAAACGACGACGAAACATTAGATTAAATCAAACAAGAAATAGAAAGAGAGAAAATTAATATTTTAGGGATGTGCGAAACGAGATGGACTGGAGCAGGCATTAAGATAGATGAAGATTTTAAGATTATTTATTCTGGAGAAGATCGACAAAGAGGGGTAGCAATTATCTTGTATCGGCAAACATCAAAATCTGTTCAAGGATATTGGGCTGTGTCAGACAAAGTTCTACTAGTTAAATTAAGCGGCAGACCTTTAGGCATACACGTTATTCAAATATATACCCAGCAGGAGAATCCAGTGAAGATAGTGTAGAAGAATTTTATAATGACATAAAGTCTGCTTTAAAGAAATGTAAAAATTCAGAAATAAACATCATAATATGGGACTTCAATGCAAAAGTAGGAAATCAAGGAGATAGATACACAGTAGGAAACCATGGTTTGGGAGAGAAAAACGAAAGAGGATACATACTTCTCGAGTAGGAAAAATAGCAGGAAATGATTGTAGGAAACACCTAGTTTTAACAACACCCTAGAAGATTATGGACATGGGGGAGTCCTGACAGCAGGATTAGAAACCAGATTGATTACATTTTGATTAGCAGAAGGTTTCGAAATGCGTTAACAATTGCAAATACAGGTCCCAGTGCTGATTGTTATAGTGACCACATGTTACTTACAGGTACATTGAAGGTAAAGTTAAATAAAGTCAAGTATATAACTGGAAACACTAAATATGATCTGTATGCATTGGGAAATGACAAGGGAATACAAAACGAATTCAACATAGAAGTACAGAACATATTAAATGTATTGTCTGATCTAGAGGTATTATTTCATGGTGTGGATGATCAATTGGAAATGTTGAAGAATTAAATCAGTTTGGCTGCAGAAACAACTATTCCAAAATGGAAGAAGCCAGGTAGTAAGAAATGGATGACTGAAGAAATGTTGCAACTAATGGAAACAAGAAGACTCAACAAAAATAATCCTACCAAATATTAAGAAATTCACAGACAAGTCAGAATATTATGTAAGGAGGGAAAAGAAGCATGGCCTGAGAAAAATTGAGTAGAAATTGAAAAACAAGACAACAGTCAAAATACCAAATAAGTGCACAAAAGAATTCAGGAACATACTAATAAAAGAATAAGTACATCAGCAGGTTGTTTAAACACTAAAGATGGCAAAATCATAATAGAAAAATATCAGATTCTACATGAATGGTCAGATTATGTGAAAAACGTTTATGGTGATAACAGAGATGAATAGTATGATATTGATTTAATAATGAAGGACCGCCAATTTTGAAGATGGAGGTTCGGAATGTTCTTAAACATATGAAAGCTGACAAGGCCCCCGGTTCAGATAACATCACAACATAAATGATTAAAGCTTTAGAAGAATATGGAATAGATCAAGTCAACACATTATATGATACCGGAGATATACTTTCTGAATTTTGTAATTACTGCAATCACAAAGAAATCAGGAGCCTTGGAATGTGATCAATGTTTTTGCATATCCTTTACAGGACATCGCTGTCAACATCAGCATCTTTCAGCTGTATATTGATTTCTTGGCAAGACTACGCTTAGTAGTTTGCCATTGAATTATGAGCTGCCGGCTCAGTTATCCCGCAAGTCACCAGCGGGGGTCGAACCGCTCCCAGCTCTCGCCCTGCTACGAGGCTCTGTGTGATAAACGGAATTACGTAGAAAGTGCTGTAACCCCTCGGCCAAAGAGACCGGCTGGAATGTGATCAGCATAGAAAAATTAGTATAATTAGTCACATCACGAAGATTTTGCTACGAATTATCATGCAAAAAGTGAGGAAGAAATACAACCTCAAATAGGGGAAGAACAATGTGAATTTGTTGAAGGAAAAGGCACAGTAAATGCTACGATCAGCTATTGGACGTTCTGTGCTTTATTGAGTAAACAAAGGCTTTCGATAGAGTAAGACATGTCAACATGGTAGATGTGCTTGCAGATCTACAAATTGATGGGAAAGACATTAGACTTATAAGAAACATATATTGCAAAAAACAAGCTGCCATAAGGATTGATAATGATTTAGGACAATATCAGCCTATTAAGAGAGGTGTTGATGTCAGGTCTTATTCAGATATGACTGAACTACCGTATAACAGTAGACGGTACAACCTGCTTTCTGTTAGCGCGGAGCGTTGGCGGCGCTTACCGAACCCGAAACCTACATTGTGCCAACGGCTTCGGGCGGAAGAGCACAATTGGGAGGGAACAAGCCTTACCCTGGTGCGAGGAAATGCAAACTAAAGACAAAATGGCATGGCAGGGCAGACCAGGCCCTAAGCCTTGGCTGGCGGCTGATCTATGATCGAAGCTAGAGCATTAGGATCGGACAGTTAGAGCATTGCTTTGCTGATCCGGCAGCTTCTGCAGCTTGTCTTGTTCCAGATGTAGAGGTGTTACCTTTCCTCTGGAGTGAACTAGGCAGGTCGAGAGAGGGATCATGCTGCATGGGCAACACATGGTTTCTTTATTTTAGCTCAGGCTTTGCGCTATGGAGAGGCAATAACTCCATCCCTGGTCTTAACCGGTCTCGGAATCAAAGCGAGAGGCAACTGTTACGGGTTATAAGTCCCTGTCAATTGGCGTAGACAGGGAGCGCCACGCGTTGCCTCTGACGGTGGGAGACACCTACAGGTGTCACTGATCAGCTACCGCCTGCCTCAAGCTGGGCAGCCCCCGGCCAATTGGGTGCTGATCCGCCACAGCCTGACCACTTCAATGGGTGCTTGGGGCTAGGACAAAATCAGTCTCGCAGACTGTAAAACCAATGCACCAGGCACAAATAAACAGAAAAATAGAAACCTCAAGCTACGACTTGCAAGCTGGAACGTGAGAACCATGTGTCCAGGATCTTCCACTGACTTGACCACTATTGACGATGTGAGAAAAACGGCTGTGATTGATGCCAAACTCAATCGTCTTAACTTTGATATTGCTGGCCTTCAGGAGACTTGCCTCGCTGAGGAAGGGTCACTCAGGGAAAACAATTACACCTTTTTGGAAGGGTAGAGGGCAGGCAGAAAAAAGGCAACACGGTGTGGGCTTTGCAGTGAAGAATTCGCTACTGGGAATGATTGAAATTCCAGCAGGAGGCAATGAAAGACTATTATCCCTGCGCTTGGCAGCCTCTTGTGGTTTTACCACCATTATTATTGCATATGCACCGACACTCGATTCCTCTGATGATGTGAAGGATTCTGTCTATGAGGAATTAGACTACGTGATCAAGGCAGTTCCAAAATCTGACTACATTTATATGCTCGGTGTGACAAGACCGCCGGGGCTTGGACTGGTTTGCCACGATAGATATTATCCCCAGCCTTTGCTCCAACCACCTCAATAGCACTCTACATCTACCAGGCCCCACACAAGCCGGGACAGCTGGACCTCCCCTCCCTCACCTAGGGTTCCCTACCCCAAGAGGGCTCGGACAAGACACCAGTCATATCACCGCACAAAGTCATAGCTAAGAGAACAAAATTTTAATTCTGAACTAAGTCAACCACAACACAGAGAAGGGTGGCTGAAAGCCAGACTAGAAGAACTATGTACAAGATCAGCTATGCAGATGAGTATTCTTCATCATGGAGGCGGACGATAGCTCGTGCGGTTGTCCAGTCGTGGTAGCGACTCACCCAGGCTCCTCCAGTGGACCGGAACTCCAAGGTCTGCTGCCTCTCCAAAGTTCCCTCTTCACACAGAGAACCAATCACGGGCTGATCAACAAGGATCCTTTCTTGCTGTCATACTATTTCACCCGTCACACTCCTGATGAAGTCTGGGCCGACCCTAGAATATTAGCGGTCTCCCACTTGCAGAAAAAGTAAATGTAGCACCGTATCAAAATACACAAGAGCCTGGTCACTCTTCTATCTCATAAATGACCCACACACTGATATGTCACCCACAAAATGAGCGGTTGCTCCACATGAACACAAAACGTCACTGGCAAAGTCTATCAGGTGACTAAACACTTCACCTTATTTCCATGTCCTTGGACCAATAGATCTTCACACAGTCTCATGTAATTACCCTGATCGATGGGTATCAATCACAACCTAACATACACTGTCAACAGTTCACCACGTTGGAATGAGGTAGCTCCCTACCTTAACAAACATGTCCCTCTGGTGTTCCCACCACTTATGTAATCAATGTCTTAGGTCACTGGATCACGTGCTGGCTTCATAAAGGTAAACCAATGTAGATATACTATTCAAGCACAAAATTATACACGGTGTCCCATGACAACCCAGCCGGGCCGGAAGAATAGCACACAGGCCATGGTGACCGGTAACAATGATCACTTTGCTCAACTTGAAAGTTCACGACCTTGCAATCACCAAGGTTTACACTGAGTTTGAATTTCACCAGTGCTTCACTGGCTAGAATCACCAGACGTTTCAGTGTTGGATCCTCTCGGGATCGGATGCCACTCGTCGGACTCTTGGCGGAGGTCCTAACCTAGACCTACCGACATATTCAGCACTCAGCTCCTTCCAACATTGATCTCGCAGAATCAGAAGACCACTCCCAGTATGGCCTCAATCAACTTCTGGATAGGCACTGGAATGAGTGGGCCCATAGAGCTCATGGTGAAGCTCTCGAATCTTCTTCAGTATAGCACTAACAGATCCTGAAACACGGAGAGGTTGATGTGAGTACTCAACTACAACAAAGACTAACAGCATCTCCACCATGTCACCTGCCTCTCAGACATTCCTCATGTCTACCAACATGAGTATGAGATCATCACATCATAGATCTATAATTAACCATAATGTATAGGCATAATGATGTTAGAGACAGCAATAGCCCACCTGTTCAGTCAAGTATCACTTCTGGGCTACAAATAACCCCTAGCCTCAGAGTCGACTGTATGACTCTGTCAAAGCATCTTCCGCCTGGTGCCAGTCCAATCCTGTTTCATCTACCATCATCAATCAACATATACACCTACTTCCCTTTCAGTGTAGTGATTACTTTATCGAGAAGGTGTCCAGCCGGACATCTCCTTCCTGACAGACTCATCAATTCACCAATCCCTTAACCCATGGACTGATCAATTACACACATTAATAACTATACGACCATAATAAATTATACTCCTGATAATTCATTACTATAGTATTAACTAAGGAGAACTCATGAATTGTTACACTTAAATAACAAACTCATATCACAGCCATAGTGTCAGTTCTGGGATCCCAGTCCCAGATCCTGAGTTGCCCTTTTATTCACTGACTATCTTCCAGGTCAGTCATACCTGTGCCGGTCGAGCACAGCTTTGGTGGCCATCCACCATTACACTTTCCCACAGCTACTGTGGGCCCCGTGTACCTTGTCCCGTGACGAATTAAGTCACGTCATCCAATGTAGCAAGCCTCCAGACTTTCCACTACCACTCTCTGGCTCCACCTTTTTTTTTGGGGGGGGGGGGGTTATTCCCCTCATCTACTACTACTTCACGGCAGTACTTCCAGTACTCCATGCACCGAGTCAGGGTTCCAGAAGAGTAGAATATTAGAGACAGAAACGGTTAGGTTCAAATCCTAGATCTATCTAGACACAACGGCCTCGAATTACGGAGTGCCGCATCACCCTCGATCGGGTATGTTCAACCATCGGATATGCACGATCGCTTTGGGTCGGACCTGTAACCTAACTGGTTGGGCGTACCGGCCTACCTCCCAGTCGGCTGCCTAGACAAACGTACGATGGAACACGCACGGTCATTCTAGCGGACGGACATGAAAACAAGCAGTAACAATAGTATCATAAATACTCCCTATCAACTGTTATCCTACCGATGTAACACCATTCTGCTTATGAGGAATAACACTGCTATCTTCACACAGCAAATACACCACGGCCGATCTCACCTTGATTCCTCGAAAAATCACCATCACTGATAGAACAACTAAGTTACAATTCTACTGTCACGAAGCACATCACACATCTATAATAATAAGATCTACCTTATCATTATTTACAGCGTCTAGCATGTCGATGTAATTACTGACAAACTTTCTGCCTTGCATGCGTAATTAATAAACGAAACAAACAACTGCTACACACGTTGTAAAGAACCGGGATCTCCCTAGCGCAACGCAGTAATAATATACATATCACTGTACCTGCAACTCATTTGTAAACAATCAGTTAACAAATATATCTATCTAAACACAAGGGATTTTCACCAGTCCTCGAAAGCACATAGTTCGGCCTATTTTATTTACAAACTTCTCGCTGTGGAATAAGGCTTGTTCCGTCAGGTAACACATTACGTCGCTGATCGATAAAGGCTAATTAAATATGCAGACAGCCAGCTGTAAATTGTAACGCTACGCGACTACTCATTTCCGACAGCAATTAATTCGTTCGGGGAGGTCGGCACGGCATAAAGACAACAGTTAAACAATAGAATAAGTATTAAACTAACCTGTGATTTAACAATCACAAACTCGACTGCAGATGTCCGCTCTGGCCGCGCACATTGACATCAAAATTACAGCAGCCCTGTGGCTGTGATCTGTCTTACGCTGAGGTCCGGCTGGCGACTGATCACGACTAACTCAGTGCGCCTTCAACTTGCCTACACGGGCCGCGTGAATTTAATGATCCATGGAGAAAACCAGAGTCACGATAAGTTCTACCAACCCGTGCTGCATGAAGCACTCTTGAACCTAGAGATCTCGACCACGTACGCACTTGGGGGAACATTCTAGATTTCTCTATAAATAACTAGTATAGCGCCGCCACGCACTACTTCAGATGGGAAATCCCCTATTAATTGATATTAAATTCAAGGGAGACCAACGCATCGCACTCCCTTCAAAGGGATATTATGCAGAGATCTGCCGATCTGTAGGCGTTTCGTCACACTCGGTGATTTCAATGCTCGTGTGGGCAAGGACTCGAGTTCATGCCCAGTGTGCCTAGGAAAATACAACATCGGTCGCATGAATAAAAATGGACAAAGGCAGCTGGAGCATTGCACCAGAAATAACCTATGTATTACAAACTCCTTTTTTAAAACAAAATAGATGCATAAGGTCACATGGAAACATCCAAGATCCGGCCACTGGCACCAGATGAACTTCATAATCACACGGAGACAACATATGAACCATATATAATTGACTCGAATTTACCACATTGCTGACTGATATACGGATCATTCATTGGTTGTTGCAAGGGTTAGACTGAGAGCAAAGAGAATCTACACAGCTAAACACAAATCTAGCCTCAGGATTAATATTATTAACAATCACGATCCTGAAAAGTGCTTTCAGTTTCAACAGCAACTTGAAGATGCTTTCACTGACACACCAGAAAATTGTACAGTAAGTGAAAAGTGGGGTCAACTTAAGGAAACTCTTTATAAAACTGCCGTAGGGGTTTACCGCACTGTGGATCATAAGAGGCAGGACTGGTTTGCGGCAAACAGCGAGACTCTGCAGCCCTTGATTGATAAGAAGAAGATAGCACTCTAAAGAAACAAGGACAGACCAACGCGTAACACTCTGAGTGAGCTAAGGAAAGCTAGGAAGGATGTGCAAAAGGCTGCCAGGCAGTATGTAAATGATTATTGGATCAAGTTATGTGAGTCCATTCAAATCGCAAGTGGTAATGGAATCATAAGAAGCATGTATGAAGGAATAAAGAAAGCCTATGGTCCAATGATCAAAAGAAGTGAACCATTGAAAACCTTGAAAACCTTGACTGGAGAAATCATAACTGATAAGAAACAGCATATGGACAGATGGGTAGAGCACTATTTGGAGTTTTACTGAAGTGAGAGCAAACTAGCGGATGATGCCCTCAACGCCATAGAGGCTGTACCAACTCTTGACAACCTGGACACACTTCCCACCATAACAGAAGTTAAGTGTGCTATAAATGAACTTGCATCTGGCAAGGCTCCAGGTAAGGATGGGATTATAATAGAGGTTATCAGGAGTGGGCAAGACACACTCACTCTACAGATCCACCAACTATGCTGGTGAGAAGGACAAGTCCCACAGGATTTCAAAGATTCAAGCATCATAACACTGTACAAGAACAAGGGCGATCGGAGCGACTGCAACAACTATAGGAGTATCTCACTTCTGTGTATTGTTGGAAAAGTATTTGCCAGAATTGATCTGCACAGACTTCAAGCCCTAGGAGATCAAGTCTACCATGAATCACAGTGTGGCTTTCGACAGAACCGGTCTACCATTGATATGATATCATGATATGGAATCATTCCACACAGGCATGAAGGGTATAATCAAATTTGATGGTGCAACTTCTGTAGAGTTTGAAATCAAGAGTGGAGTTAAGCAAGGTTGTGTACTAGCTCCCACACTCTTTGGAATATACTTTTCACTTCTACTGAAATATGCCTTTCGTGATCAGGATGGTGGTATATACATTCACTCACGCTCAGATGGTGGCCTCTACAATGCTCAGAGATTGAAGGCCAAGACCAAAATTATGAGGGTACTGATCAGAGAGTTGCTATTTGCACATGATGCTGCAGTTACGACCCACTCTGAAGAAGAATTACAATGTCTACTATCTGCATTCTCCAATGCTAACACACAGTACTGGCTTTTCTTTAACACAGGTTATCAGTGTCTACCATTCACTTCACACTAACCGTTGTACTTCGTGGATCACCTTAGACAGGTGTATAGTCTGATTACGTTTCTATCAAATTTGAAACTAATTGAATCGCTGAAGGCAGCAGGTGCGCAACTTACCCACTCCCGGCACGGGGAGGTAGTGACGAAAAATAACAATTTGGGACTCTATAAAGGCTCTTTAATTTGAATGCGTGCACATTAAACCCTGTAACGATGACCTATTTTAGGGCAAGTCTTATTTCAGCAGCCGCGGTTGTTCCAGCTCCATTAGCGTATATTAAAGTTGTTGCTGTTAAAAAGCTCGTAGTTTGATCTCAGGTGCAAGCTGGTGGTTCAATTCGCGCCAGTTCACTGACCGTTGTTCCTGCCCTACCGTCTGCCGACTCTCTCCCGTGCGTACCTTTTGCTGAGCGTCCCGCGTGGTCAGCGCGTTTACTTTGAATAAGTTAGAGTGTTTAAAACAGGCCTCAGCTGCCTGAATAATGGCGCATGGAATAATGGCACAGAACTTGGGTTTTATTCAGTTGATTTTCTGAACTGGATGTAATGATTAACAGGGACAAACGTGAGCATTCGTATTGCGGCGTTACAGGTGAAGTCCTTGGATTTCACAAGAACGAGCTAAAGGGAAAGCATGTGTCAAGAATGTTTTTATTAATCACGAACTAAAGTCAGAGGTGCGAAGACGATCGGATACCGTCGGTTGGTCAAGACACTGGTTATACGGCTCTCAGCTGAGGGATTTTTCTTAAAGTCTCTAAGTCGATATCCCTCGAATGTGAGGGTCTGGCCGTTACTCACACAATGCTGAATGGAGGAGAAATTTTGAGCCATACTCATGCATCGTCCATACACTTGTTCTAATGCTCTCCGCTGGGGGATATGGCTGAACGCTGTAAGTCAATATCCAAAGGATGGGAGGGCGTGAATGTGAGATGTTGACCCAGTAGCATCTGTAGTCTACCTCATGAGAGTTACCAAAGGTGGAAGAACGTCTCATTTACACTAAATGGAATTCCTTGGCTAGGGAATCTATTACGTGGAAGTCCGAAGCGAGAGCTCGCTGTATTTACGTCATCTCCATAAGACTCCTCCTGGTCTTCGGATGAGCAGCCAGTGGTGAACGGGAGGCTCAATATACAGAAGAGAGGCTAAGCAGCCATTTGCAGGACGTGACGATTCCTTGGGTGAGCCCAGTACCAGAGCGCTGTGTGTCGGCTCTGCAATTATGGAAGCCTCCATGGATGGCGGGGAGTGTCAATGGTCTGCCCCTTCCTTTAATTGGGTGCTGGCCGAGATGTCTTCGGCTGTTCTGAGTAGACCAGCTGGAATAGGAATGATACCTCAACAGTAAGAGTCGAGAAAGCGACCCAAAAGCTCGAAAGGGAATAATGCTTGGCTGGAAAACCCAAGTCGTGGAAAGTCCGAAGCGAAAGATTGCTGAGTAGATGCTGTTTGCATCTTTACCTCTGTTGGTTTGCGCGAAGAGCGGCCTGTGGTTAACGAAATGCCCAATATATGGAAGTGATGTGGACGGCACCACAACTATGAGAATCGAAAGTCCTTCGAAAGATTCGAGAAGGCTAACCCGGTCAACAAACGCCCGCTAAAGTTGGATTTGTCAGCCTAAGGGCGCAAATAAACTTGACACAACGGTAAAACGTCCGAGAGAGAGAGAGAGAGAGAGAGAGAGAGAGAGAGAGAGAGAGAGAGAGAGAGAGAGAGAGAGAGAGAGAGAGAGAGAGAGAGAGAGAGATTTAAATGTCATTCGAAGCACCCGGGAAGGTTAACTCGATCAACAAACACCCGCAGAACTCGGATGTGTCGGCCTACGTTCGAAAAACTGAGCAGAACATAAGAACGCTTGGGGTAAAAATATTTAAAAAAAAGAATAAAATAAAAACTCCGGATGAACGCAGCAGAAGAAGAAGAATTGCAGTTTCAGACAAACTCTTTAGATAATGTTGTTGATCTTATTCATCTGACTTCTTCCACGTTTCCTGATCAGCTGGCCCCCGCCGAATGATCTAAGAATCTATATATTATTGTACTTTCGATGTATGCGAGTTTTGAACTTCTCTGTATATCACTTTTGAAATATCCCGGCATATGTGTGTTGAACTTTCCCTGTATATGAGTGTTGAACTTTCCCTGTATATGAGTGTTGAACTTTCCCTGTGTGTGAGTGTAGCCCTTTCTATGTACATGAGTGTTGTACTTTTACTTGTATGTTTTGTATTGTTACCCAATATTTGTGTTGGACTTTGCGTTATATGTTTTGTCGTCCTTCACTAGGTATGAGTATTGAACTTTCAGTGTGTGATTGTTGATTGTTCCTGCTGATATCCCCATGCTCGAATCTAATATCAAAGATAAGTATTCTTACAGACGCATTGCGTATATTCTACTCTCACAAATTAAATACATTTAGCAATCGGTATGTGGTGTTATCTAAATGACATTATCTTCCTCTGCTTCATAGGAAATTCCCTGACACCAGTTTAACTTGATCGATATGGGATCAAAGGTCAATAAGAAAGAAACGTCTACGTCTCGAAAGAGATTCGAACACGTGGCTGAAAGCAGGCAGACAGCTCAGACTAACCACAGAACTATCGCGAGTGATATTTATATCTTATTGTTTTCCCCTCAGATTGTGAGGACTAATTCGATAGAAGCCATGACAGCGGCGCAGAGAGAGTTTTAACCGAGGATCATATAGACAACGTTGGTGTCTGCAATTTCCGGACATATAGTAATCGTGATAACTTCTGAACTGTACGACATTTAGGTTGAGTTTTTCCGATCATGCATGTAATTCAAACACACTTCATGGCATCACTCGAGTATCAAATAATCTATACTCAGTCTTACATACGAATGTTAAACAGTCTAAATTATCTCTAACATATTATTGTCAAACAATCGATATACACTCTAAAACACTAAAACACGCATGTCAACACATGTATATTGAATGTTTCACATGAATGCCAAACAATCTCTATTCTCTCTCACACTCACGCTCGACGCTCAGAGGAAAGGCGAGACGAACATATGATCAGATTGCTACTGGAACTATTAGTGTTGGAATTCTTCGCTGGCTGCTGAGGATGGGGACGGAGCGATTATGGGAATGCCCCGAATGCTGTGATCTCGGTTCCTAGATCAATCAATCAATCAATCAACTCGCATATTGAACGATCTGTATTATCTTCCACAAAATAATGTCAAAACAGTCTATATTAACTCCAAGATATGAATGCAAATAAGCTATATTATGTATAACATACACATGTCAAACAATCTGTATAATATCTAACACACAAATGCCAGAAAATCTATATTATTTCTAACAAATAAATGTCAAATAATGAAAATAATATATATGATCTCTAACAGGGTACTAGCAATCATTATATAACATCCCTAACACGTCAATGCACCACAATCTATACTATCTGTATGAAATGGATGTCTAACAATCTCTATTATCTCTCACACGAGTATATTGGACAAGCAATATAATCTCTAGCTCGTATATGTAAACAATCTATATTATTTCTCACACCTGAATGCTTTTACAGTATCACTTATCTCTAAAATATGCATGCCATACAATCTATATTATATCTTTCACAAGCATGCCAACAATTTATGTTAGTTTTAACATTGATGCACTTATCCCATCGTTTTATCAGTCCTTCTAAACCCGCTGCATAGAACTGCGTGTTTTATTTTCATTGACTCACCGTCCCACAGAACTGTGTGACTTACTTATTGACTCACCCGCGTAAAGTTTTCTACCCAGCTATGCACCGCTTTACGGGACAAACATTTGTCAGCATAAAAAGGAAACCCACCTTGGCGGGAGAAATTTTGCGAATGACGTCGAAGTTGAATGTGGAGTGAAAAAGTAGTTTAGAATACAGAGCACGCAGTTCTATGCGCCGGGTTTTGGAGGACTGATAGAACGATGGGATAAGTGCATCAATGTTGGTATGAATTATGTTTATAAATAAAGGGACAGTGTATCTATAAAAATAAACTGGTTTGAAGTTGTTATCATCTTTAGTTATTTGTTTACAGCCATTTATGTCTTACTTATTAACTGACCCCCGTATCTTTAACACATAAAAGCCGTCAAAACCTTCAAACCCGTAATAACTGCCGTATTATCTCTAACACACGGATGCCAAACAATCTATTATTTGTGTCATACGCATGTCATATCTTCTGTATTATCTTTCACACTGACTTACAGTCTACTCTTTGGTTCAGACGAGCGAATAAATATAACCAAAAGCATGTCTGTAACACACAAATGCCAATATACAATCTATAAACCACGAATATCGAACAATTTATTTTATCTGCAACATACGAATGTCAACCTGTATATAGTGTCTCTGACACAGTACTGTCAAACAATGTTTGTTATGTTGTTTGTCCATCAAGAATGATGATGACCATTCAATTCATCCAGTGGGATTGAAAGTATGAAGCCGTGAGTTCTAAGATGGCTATAAGGTCTATTTTGGCTCGAAATATTTTTTGACAATGTGGGCAAAAAATGCTTGACTTTCCAGGTGAAGGATCTCCTACAGTGGTTTTTCTGTCCAGCCTGTTCTGCCCAGAAGCAATACAGAAACAACCACAGAAGTCTTTAAATATTCAACAAGCGCTGAATAAAAATAAACAAGTCTTTAACATTGACACCCAATCCCTACCCTGCTTGCATTTCATTAACATATACAATAAAGAGGGCAGCCATAAATGGTGAAGATAAAATAATGACCACACACTCTATGTTCTAGACCTTGCACAGATGATAGTGGCATGTGTGAGGTGCAGTAAATAATGTGATGAGTTTATGTTCTACAAGGTCTCACCTAGATTAGTGTCTCTCTTTATGTTACCGCACACCGCTCTGTGATTGTCTTGTCTGATTGATTACAAAGAATATATTAAATCAGCATTATATTTAAACTGCCTTTGGTTTTCTTCTTTCCTTCATTGATTCTCTCTTTCGTTCAGTGATTGATTCATTTCTTCGTATAATCGTCTATTCGTTTATTAATTAATATTTTTTTTTAAAAATTTCTTAATTGATTCATTCATTCCTTCAATGATTCATTCATTCATTCATTCATTTCTCTTTCATTGATTTATTCGTTAAGCGTTCGTCCAGTGGTACCCATAACACGACGACTCATATGGTCGTTAGGTGCCACCATAGAAAAAACACCGTTCTCTCTCTCTCTCTCTCTCTCTCTCTCTCTCTCTCTCTCTCTCTCTCTCTCTCTCTCTCTCTCTCTCTCTCCTCTCACTCTGTGTGTTCATACGTGTATATGCATGTTTGTGTGTCTGTGGTTATGCCTGTATGTATGGATGTATGTATTCAAATGTTTGTTTATGTGTGAATTCATGCATGCAAGTTATTTTCCATATATTCAGTTACGTACCAATGCATCCTCAAATCCAAATTATTCTTAGAACCCGTCTATAACATTTATATTCAAAGGCGTTTATGCGCTGTTCAGCTTGTTTAGTAAGTGTCCATGTCTCACAGGCGTATGTTGCAATGGAAAAGATGCATGCTCTTGAAAATCTAATTTGTGTAGTTCTATCTGTCCCACTCAATATTTATTCAGTTGTTTTAGTTTTTGAAGATCAACAGACATTCGTCTTTACATTTATTTCATTGTGTCACCATTGTTGGCGATCATGTTTCTTCACATCGCTAATTGAAATATCGAAACACCGAAGGTGGAGATATTACATACATACTGACCTACAACCACTTGGAATCAGCGAGTGGCAAGAGAAGGTCAACCGGCTCGGAATGCTGAAGAAGAAGAAGAAGAAGAAGAAGAAGAAGAAGAAGAAGAAGAAGAAGAAGAAGAAGAAGAAGAAGAAGAAGAAGAAGAAGAAGAAGAAGAAGAAGAAGAAGAAGAAGAAGAGGAAGAAGAAGAAGAAGAAGTAGAAGAAGAAGAAGAAGAAGAAGAAGAAGAAGAAGAAGAAGAAGAAGAAGAAGAAGAAGAAGAAGAAGAACAAGAAGAAGAACAAGAACAAGAACAAGAACAAGAACAAGAACAAGAACAAGAAGAAGAAGAAGAAGAAGAAGAAGAAGAATTACTCATTGCAAATCATTTCCCAACCTATTGTGGTGTAAAGAACGCTAACTGCTATTGGGCCAGAGAAGAAAAGAAAAACAACAAAAGAAAGAGAAAACCACTATAACGTAGGCCCGCTTCATTGAAATTGACATTTTATAGTAATCAGAAGAAATCCCGGGACATTTAGCAGGGAATTAGAATATTATCTCAAATTCCAAACCGTGAAATGAGAAGCTGGGCTGTATCAGAACTAATGAATATACACAAAGAACTAAACGAAACAGACTAAATATAGCACATCATTAACAACAAATCGAAACTTATATTTGCCAAATCTCACAGTACAGAGATAAATAGACACCCAGGTACAACACATCGATGGTGTCTACAGTATTGGGAATCTACAATCCCACGGTGAAGAACACTGCTGCCCTGCCTCCACCAGGACATGGCCGGGTACCCATCTCCAACAACCATTAGGAACATGCCGACAAAAGAAATCCAACGAACGATAATAATAGACCTTAACACAAACATTTTTGGTAACAACAAGGATAAACGCGCCATGGATCTGACCTCAGGACCTATGAACCGTTGATGCTTACCGTAAATAAAATTCAAACATCCCACAGATAGAGATAAGTGCTGCCTGACACTATTGACCCATATGCCCATATACGACTGAATACCTATGCTCTAAAACTAACAAGAACACAATAATAAAATGAATCCCAACACAAGCAATGTTAGAAACATAAATGTAACCATTTACATGAGTTGCCTAGTGCGAGGACAGAATATGCTGTACTGAAATGCAGGATGCATCAGTGCAGATGATCTCAGGCCAGACCTTACATGTTGCAACAAGGAGAATTAGACAACTCACAACATTGTAACTATATTAATAACAGAGGAACTAATGAATGTGTGACAGGACTTAACACTGACAATGACCAGAGTGATGTCAAGCTTGCATATCTAGCAACAACCGTGGCCGAGGGCCATTCTCTATAACACATTATTAAAACCCTCTGATCAATTATCATACGTCATCAATTTAAAAAAAAAAAATTAATCAATTACTACATTAATAAACAGCAGACATTGTCAATTATAACAGACCCCTTCATTACACCGCTCACTGCATTGCTCCATACAACTGTACCATTATTATCACAAGATAACAGTTCATGTTGTGTGACATGGTCATGCACCTTGCGGGGCTTACGGTCCTCCATGGTCTCTCCTCCAACTCAGTATTCGCTCACATAATGTTCTTGTTTCAGTATGAGCATTACACCCAGGTCACTGCAATATGATACTGGTCAAGTTATCTTTGCACCAGCCATTTACACACTTGCACTGGTGACAGCTGGACATCCCATCCTACAAATTAACATTGTTCAATACTCAACAAAAATAGAACCAAACACACAAAATTCAAATATAATGCTCACACAGGACAGCACCACCACGGCTATACACAGGTTCCTTCCCCTGGCATGGAAAGTCAAACACATGGCCATGGTACTTTAACATATCAACATCATCAAAACCAATCAACTCCAATATTGCAGGCTGAAATCAACAGTGGATACGCCCTCTACAAATCATGAACACCTTGACATTTGTGAAAGCCAGCCAGAGCAACATACAAGAATTGCAGTTCCACACATGACAACAACAATCATAAAACAGCATGTAACATAGGCACTGACCACAAACCAAACACATGCCATGCATTGTTAAATGACACAACTACTACAACTTACTATTTTGTAGTGCATAAATTCACCCAGGAACACCTTAAGAAACTCACAGTCAGCACACTGACGTACTTGGTGTTCTGATTTATATTGACCCACTGGTCTTCCATATATTTCCATGTACCCGCTCACGTGATTCTTCTACTGTGGTGGGAATATCATCCAGTGTTACACATTTGGTACCATGTCCCTGACTGTGGACCAACTCACTATATAATTTACATTCATCCACCTAGGTTAATATAGGCCACTTCAACCTTTGGCCAATATCGCCATCATCATCACCCTCCAGAACATCATCATCATAAACACCATCCTCATTATCATCATCATAATCACGAACATCATTCTGCCTATGAACATCACCACCATATGCCCATTTGAATTGCCACGGGCCTCTTTCCTTGTCAGAACATAGACATTATAATAGATTATATATCCTACACATGCTCATAACATGCCCTCTGCTCGAGGCTATGTTGCCGCATATGTCGCCCACGGCACTGAGCTGGCCTTAACCAACAAATCCCTAGGATATCATAGCACAGCACCGCGGTATCGATACCTCTGTCTTGGTCAACAAATGCAACTTCACACTGGTACGATTATTCGAAAGAAACGCCCAGTTTACCCCACTCCAGACAAACACAACCAGTAACCAATGGCTGCATACGGCTACACCAAAATCCTTCATACAAGGGGCTTCTCATCAGTCTTTAGCCTGACCATGAAGGATTAGAAGGAGAAAATTGAAATTTGGCACATGTAGAGCGCATTCAATTCGTAAATGACATATGACTTATGAATGTCCCATCTCAAACGGATTTCCCGATATGGTGCATGGCACAATACACCCTATTGACAAGATCTGCACGTCCAACGGTTTGTCAGACAAAATGGAGAAATCAGACGCCAGGACTCTGATAAAATTATTGATGTCACCACGTTATGGACAGACCAGAACAGGTAATTCTTCTGCGCCTCAGAACAGGACACAATAGATTACGCAACCACATGTATACAAAATTCAAGATTGGTGATTCAGCCATGTGCACATGTGGTTTGGCGTTGCAGACAGCAGAGCACATACTCCAGGATTGCCCAAACTACAACATATCCAAGCGAACCTTCTGGCCTAGAGAGACAACAGTGGAAGATAATCTCTATGGACCGCTGAATGAACTAAAAAAGACTGTTGGATTCATAAAAGAGACAACATTGCAGTTATAGGCTTATTTCAGGCGAACGAAAGAAGAAGAAGAATTGATGTTACAGGGTAAAACACCTACAGAAATACAAAGGGATATGGGGCCAGTGTTTGAGGAAGTCTGTTCTTTGTATGCTTCTGTAAAAAAAAATTGGTGTTTGCAGTTTAAGAGTGACTGTTCCCAAATTGCAGATCTGCCAAGACCAGGACGACCGTCCTCAGAGTGCAATGATGCAAATGTTGCAAAAGTGAAGAAAATCATAGACCAGGATAGGAAAATGACAATTGTAGAGATATCGGGTTCAGAAAAACTGAGTAAGAGTACAGTTTTTAGAATTGTACACTACAGATTGAACATGAGAAACGTGTGTGCCCCGCGCCTGCTGACATGTGAACAGAAACAAACACGGGTTGATTGATTCATTGATTGATTGATTTAGGAACCGACATCACAGCATTCGGGACATTCCCATAAGCGCGGGTTGATTGCTGTGACCAGTTGCTCAACATGTGGCGGTCGAAAACATGTAAAAGACCATGGGGACGGTAGATGAGACTTGGATTCACCAATGTGGAGTAGACTGTGTGTTCGAAATAATGGCGGCCGGCTTTGTAGCAGAACTGACTGGTTTGCCTTATGCAGTAATGTGTGGCTGCTGGCATCTATTAATTATATATTATCCATTCATCAGTCTATCAGCCCATTTATCTGTTCATCTATCGATTAAACTATCAGCCCAGTTATCCATCCATCAAGTCTTCCATCCATCCACCAAACCACCCACCGAACCATCAATCCATCCACCCACCTACACACCAAACCATCCATACAACCATACACCCATCCATCCACCAACCCACACACCAAACCATCCATCCATTCACCCAACCATCCACCAACCAACACATCCAACCATCCTTCTACCCATCCACTTACCTCCCATTCATCCATCCATCAATCACTCAGCCCAGTCATCTGTCAGTCTTTCTATCAGTCAATCAACCCAGTTTCCTATCCGTCCATACATTAATCAGTCAGCTCAGTTTTATATATTTCCATCCATACAATAGTCTGTCAGACTTGTTATCTATCCGTCCATCCATCAATCAATCAGTCCAATTAACAAATAATCTATCACTCCAATCTACCCATCCATCAGCTTACCAATCCATCCATCCATCTAACCGCCCCTTAATCCATCCATTCATGCATCCATCCATTCATCCATCCATCTATCCACCCACCCATCCATCCATCCATCCATCCATCCATCCAACAATCAATCATTCTAGTTATATATCCCTCCATCGATAAATCAGAAATCCCAGTTATATATCCGTCCATCCATCAGGCATCTGTCCGTCCATCCATCAATCAATCAGCCCAGTTATATATCCGTCCATCCATCAATCTATCAGTCCAGTTACCTATCCTGACATCTGCATGTACATGGCGCAATATCAAGCCATGAACCAAAGTTGTCACGAGGCGATTGGTAGTTACTAGACACGTGACAGGTAGATGTATGGAGATGATTGGCTGGTAGAAGACACGTCAGTACAGCGCGGTTTGAAGCTCTAAGTAAGTACAATATTGTAGCGATAGAGAACCGTCAAACAGCCACGCATCTCATCAGTATATATTGACAAGTCGGTACCAAAAGATATACACGTCCGCCCGCCATTTGTAGAACGGAACTGTACGATACAGATTTCAATCATGGTAAAGGTTGCATTTATTAAAATATAACATAGCATTCAGTAAACCATCCGTGAATTAACCATCCATTCATATGCATGCCTGCCTGCCTACCTTCCTTCCAACATACCTGCCTACCTTACTCCGGCACTCCTTTACTGCCTGTCTGCCTGCCTGCCTGCCTGCCTGCCTGCTTGCCTGCATGGATGTAATAATGTGTGTTTAGCGATCTGTCTGGCATATATTTGACACAGAGAAGCCAGGAATACTAATATAAGGTTATAATATAAACAATATACGTTATGCAGATGACACAGTATTGGTAGCGGATAATGCAAAATGTCTACAACAATTGTTGGGCATTGTAGTAACTGAGAGTGCAAAGAAAAAGCTCTCCTTGAATATCAAGAAACCAGTAATAATAGTGACATCGAAGTAGATTCTGACAACAACATGTGAAATGAAAATAGAAGCGAAAGTTCTTAATCAAATGGATATAATTAAATGCCTACGGGCAGTATAAAATCTGACGGAATGTGTACGAAAGAGACTAAGAGCAGAATATGGCAAGCAAATGCTGTATTTTAGAAAATGAAAAGTACCTCATGAAAACAGAACGTGGAAGCAATAGAGATGTGGTTCCCTTGACGAATGTTGCAAAATTCTTGGACTGCAAGAGTAAGTAACGACGATTGCCTGAAAAAGGCTAATGAAACTATAACATTATATTAAGCAATAGGAAAAAGACAAACAGCTTTCTTTGCCCATGTGATGTGAAGAGAGGCATTGGAGAATATCTTACGACTGGAAAGATCGAGGGAAGAGAGGCACAGGAAGTACATGTGAAATGATTCTGGATGGACTGAGACAGTGATATGGAGGATATCAGCAGCAGAGTTAATCTATAGCACAATAGACCACGATATTGGAGCGACATGAACGCCTACGCCAGCTGACATGGCACTTGATGATGATGATAATGATACCACCTCCGCCACACACACATACATACACAAACACAACACACACACACACACACACACAAACACACACACAAAACTATATATATATATATATATATAATAAAATAGTTTGCATATCCTTTACAGGACATCGCTGTCAACACCAGCACCTTTCAGCTGTTTGTTGATTTCTTGGCAAGATTACGCTCAGCAGTTTGCCAATGCTTTCTGAGCGGCCGGCTCACATACCCCGTAAGTTACCGATGCGTTTCGAACCACTGCTGATTCTCACCGTCATCACGTTACCTACGAGAGTATACGAGATTACATAGAAAAGTCGCTAACCTCTAAGCCACGAAGCTGGCATATATATATATATATATATATATATATATATATATATATATATATATATATATATATATATATATATATATATATACTGTCTCTTATACACATCCCTTCAACAGTATCCACCGTCCTTCACTTTGGAATGTACTTAACATCTATGGTTTTCCTACCAAATATACCAACGTCATAAAATCTTTCTACAAAGAGACACGTTGCAGCGTAAGAACAGAAATAGGCAACTCTGACTGGTTCTCAGTCGAAACAGGAGTGAAACAGGGTTGTGTCTTATCACCGATGCTCTTTAGAATAGGTATCGATTGGGTCATGAGCAAATGCACAAACAACACAAATATGGGTATCCATTGGGTTGACAAAATTCTAGAAGACCTGGACTTTGCCGACGACATAGTGCTTTTGATTTCACCACACCCAGATGCCCAAGAGAAAATAAACTCCAAAATGTTTCAGGGCAAATTGGTCTCCAAATTAAAACCACAAAAACAAAGACTATTGATCTTACCAACAGTTCAGATGACACTAAATTGAACAGCTACGTTCTTGAAAAAGTCAACAGCTTCACATACCTAGGAAGCAAAATGATATCTACAGGGGACTCAACACCAGAAATATCACATAGAATCGCACTGGCATCTGGTGCCTTCAATAAACTGTGAAACATCTGGAAGTCAAAGACACTCATCAAACACACAAAACTTAATATCTTCAACTCTTGTGTGATTCCAGTGTTAACGTATGGATGTGAAAGTTGGAAATAAACGGTAGCTTTAGATAAAAAATTAGATAATTTTGAGAACAAATGTCTTAGAAGACTTCTAAACACCCATTGGACAGACTTCAGAACCAATACGCAAATAAGACAAGAGACTAAGCAAGATACAGTATCCAATTTCATAAGAAGACGCCGTTGGAACAACATCGGCCATGTACTCAGAATGGACAAGACAAGACTCCCCTACCAAGCCCTCATATGGTCACCGGTAGGGAAAAGAAAACGGGGAAGACCAAGAGAGACCCTGCGTAGAACCATCATTAGAGAAGGCTCATTCAATGGCCAAGTAAATGTCCAAGATCTACAACAGGTAGCAGCGAACCGCCAAGCATGGAAAGTCAGGACTTCTGCCCTATGTGCCGCCTTAGGCTCAAGAGGAAAGACTAACTAACTAATATATATATATAATTTTTTTCCTCCGCGTTTCCATCCTGTTTCAGGATATTGCGGTCAACCTCATCATCTTTCAGCTGTATGTTGATTCCTAGGCTAGATCACGCTACGCTCATCAGCACGCCACGACTTTCTGTGGAGACCGGCTCCATACTCTTGTAAGTCATTGGCGCGACTCAAACCACTTCTAATTCTCGTGTGCTCACGTCAACCACGAGAGTATTCGGATTTAACGGAGACAGCTGCTAACCACTCGGCCAGGGAGCCTGTATATATATATATATATATATATATATATATATATATATATATATATATATATATATATATATATATATATATATATATATTTCTGTGTATTGTTGGAAAAGTATTTGCCAGAATTGTTGTACGCATACTTCAAGTCCTTGAGATCAAGAATACCCCGAATCACAGTGCGCCTTCCGACAAAACCGTTCTACAATTGATATGATATTCTCATTACGACAAAATGGTCATAATGATTTAACAATAATAATGGGAGATTTTAATGCTAAAGTAGGTAGAGAAGTGTTGAAATGGGAGACGCGTTTTAGGAAAATTTGGATTGGGACATAGAAATGATGTGGAAGACAAATTAATTGAATTTTGCACAGAAAATGAGTTAACGATAGGCAACACACTTTTTCAAGCAAACCCCAAGACGACTCTTCACATGGAAGTCCATGGACAGTATTACCAAAGGTCAGATAGATTATATTTTAATACAAGGAAAATGGAGATCAAGCATAACAATCTAGGAAGTGCAGACTGTGATACAAATCATCAGTTATTAGAAGCAGATTTGAAATTAAAACTCAAAAAGCTTACCCGAGGACCAAGGCCACATCGTTTTGATCTCACAAAACTACCAGATATGATAGTTAGGAATCGTTTTGAGGTCTTGCTGTCTGTACAAGAGGAAATGACACCCGATGAACTGGCAGTACAAGCTAGAGATATCTTAACAACAGCAGCCAAAGATTTAATTCCGACCAGGACTAAGCAACATAAGCCATGGATTACACCATTCATTCATTCAGTAGCATTCCTTTGCAGAACCTCGCTCCCGTAACAACCTTCCGGAAAACCTTTCGATCATTAGCAAGATATCCCGCGTCCGCTACACTCATCTGGAGGTCATCCGCCACATCCTGCACCCATCTTCTCTTTGGCCTTCCTCTAACTCTCTTCCCAGGCATATACCCTTCCATTATTGTTCTCTCGAAACTTTCGTGACGTTTCAAGTGACCAACATATTCAATTTTCTTTGTTTTATTGATTACACGTTAGAATTAATAAAACAACGAAGTGAACTGAAAAAGGAGAGGATAAACCGATAACAGTACGATGAAGTATAAATTTTTAACTCGAGAAATAAGAAAGAACAGATGAAAGGACAAAAACCAATATAAACAAGATTGGTGTATTGAAAAAGAGCAATATCATAAGAATGGAAGTGATTACGAAATGTTCAAAGAAATTAAGTTATAGATAAGAAATGTTCAAAGTCAATTAAGTATTATCAGTGACAAGTTGGGAAATACCTTAACAAAATCCAGACAAATTATAGAAAAATGGCAGGAATACTGCAGTGGAATGTAAGATATGAATGACTGTGAGGATATGAATGAAATACATGAGCCACCGACAGAAGAGACAGAACCTGAACCGTCATTAGATGAAATTGCATGGGCAATAAAGAACATCTGAAGAATGGTAAATCACCAGGATGTGATGAGATACCAGCTGAACTAATTAAAGCGGGAGGAGAAGAAAGCATTCACATCTATCACGCATTGTGTAAAGATATATGGAAATATGGTATAAGGCCATATGATTGGAAGAAAACTATCTTCATTCCAATACCAAAAAAGGACAACCTAAAATTATGCACCAACAATAGAACTGTTGCCCTGATCAATCATGCAAGTAAAATTCTACTAAAAATCATAATGGGAAGACTTCGTAAGAAAATGGAAGAAGAAATTAACGTGATTCAAGTTGGATTTAGACAAGGAAGAGGAACAAGAGATCGCATTATCAACATACGTTTAATAATAGAGAAGTGCAGATAATTTAATGTAAACCTATTCTCATGTTTTGTGGATTATTCAAAGGCATTTGACTGTGTACAACATCAGAAACTTTGGGAAATCATGAGCAATATGGGCTTTCCACCACATGTAATTCAACTCATAAGAATGCGCCATCTAGACCAATGGGCCGGATAAGTGACAAAATGACGAGCGTGGACCGCATACTCATTCTGTACAATACTTGCGCCGGTCTCCTTACGCGGTTCGTAATTTCGTACACTCGTGTTCGAAACACTACTGCGCGCGATTTGACAGCAGATCGTGTTGCGCTGGTTTTTGTCGCTATGGTAAGGGTGCCGGTCGTTCAGAAAGCAATATCAATTTACTGAACATAAACTTGCCAAGACATCAACAACAGCAACAAATGCTGGTGTTTTACTGCAAACGTCCTGTAAAGGATATTACAACTAACTTTAACAATACGTGCAAGCCAGAACGGACGTTCTGGGAAAAAAGACGAACAACTAAATTAATCTGAGTGAGTGGCGTGCAATGCACAAAAAACACATGCAACCAAAATATGGTATTTACTAAACATGTTATCAAAGAAGGAGATGTTAGCAAAAAGACAGTTACATCAGACCTGGTGTGCACATATCCGAATCTCATAAAATAAGCAGCAAAAAAAGGTCAATTAGATTTCTGAAACTAATATTTGACTTTCAAGATAGTATCAATGTTTGGTTTGGAATTGCTGCATCCAATCATGAGAATAACTTTCAAATGTTCATCTGTCAATTTCGTTCTATGTGTGGACACTTTTGAAAATGTTTGCTCACAGACATATGTTGCTCCAAACATTGATGTCATACCAGTGGCAAATTTCTTCAGTTTCGGAAACTCAACATCAGCTAAGCAGCGGTAAAATTCAGCATGTTTTTCTTCTCTGTGCTTTTCTTTCAACAAGTCATTTTCTCGCATATCAAGGTTGCAATCAAACGGATTCTGGAGCAGAAGAATGGCACTCTCAATGCTGTCAAGATCTGAAATTCTCTCCCAAAAATGCTTCTTCAAGTCACGAATATATTTTTTTTCTTTTTTCTTTTTTTTTTCTTCCGGAATATCGAGGTTGACATCTTCGGTGATTGTAGCGCAAACCTTTTTGAATCAGCGAAAATGAGAAAGGTTTTATCTGTCCAGTTGTGCTTCAAACAATGACATTTTTCTTCGATATCCGTTGATGGTTCTGTAGAGATTATAGACGAGGGAGGGTATCCTTTCCTTGAAGTTTCAAGCTCAGTTCATTCATGTTGGATGTGATGTCGACCAAATATGACAGCTTTGCAGCCAGGTATCTGTGGATCAGCTCTTTCTTTTTCAGTGAAGAAAACCTCTATTTTGTTTCGGAACTTTTAAAGCGAAACAGGACTTTACCGCAGTTGAGCCACCTAATTGATGTACGATAAGGCAGGTCACAGAATTCAGAATCAATTTCTTCAAGAGAAGCCTGGAACTGAAGGCGACTGATTGCATGTCCTCGAATAAAGTTCACAGCCGAAATGACTGGTTTCAGTACATAAGAAATATCTCAGTCTTTCCCACAGAGTGCTTGCTGATGTATGATGCAGTGTATGAACAGAGCGCCCAGAATATGCAAATCTTCGAAGTGAGTCCTGATCTGTCCCATCTGACCCTTCTTTACTCCAGCCATAATTTTCTTCCATCAACTGTACCACCTCAAAGCTGATTCCACTGAAGGTTATGTGTTGCAAATCTTTTTTCACTTCTATGAAAATGACTTTTCGAGTTGCTGTTCCAAGCATGCTGCAAAAGGATGCCAGCTCTAGCACTTTCTGAAAGTCCAAATTAATACCACGAATTAGCACGAAAAGTTGTGACGTACCCGAGAGATCAGTAGACTCATCCAGCGCGAGAGAATACCACAAAAAGTTCCTAATTTTCACGCGTATATATAGCACTATGATCTATCCAAGTTCTTATGTTTTTCACACAACTGAACTTGCCGAAAAGCTGATAGTTCCAAACAAATCGCCTTGCTCAGGAGACATGTCATTTGCTGCTTCCATCAAACACTCTTTGATGAAGTTGCCATCAGTAAACGGGTTTCCTCGTTCTTCCATCGTATGCACTATTTTGTAACTTGTACGAGTGAAAGATTCATTTTCAGTATCTTGTGAAGAGATTTCTTTGTGTTTCAAAACAACATTTCATGGACTCATATTTCTCAGAGCGAAACTTTCCAGAAAACATGGACTATGTTGATAGATGTTTTGTTTCGTAGTTACGCCGAAGATTGCACTCTTTTAAAACACTTTCTCTGCATATTACGCAACTGGTTTGCTGGTCCTTTGTTTCCTCAAAGAAATACTTACTTCATTATTTTCTTCATAGAAAACGCGAGACTCGGCGTCCACTTTTCTTTTGTTAGTAGCCATAATGAAGGGTGAAGTCACGGGATCTGAAAATGTAAAAGGCATTGAATTAGAAACATAATTAAAATCATACTGAAACACAAGAAAAGCAGATGACTAGGGTTCACTACGCCTCACCAAAGGTACGTATAATTTTATAGGTAATTATAGTTTATTGGTAATAGAATATATCTCAAAATAAGGTTGCAAAATATATAAATAGGGCCGGCCTAAATAAACAGTCTAGAGCAGAGTTTTCCAAACGGGGTTAGCGAGTGGAAGCCAGGGGTTCCACCAAAACAGACCGAAATCGCCTAAATGCAACATTTCTGCCCATCTGGTTTATTACATCAAGTAGGACAGACACTTGGATCATCGCACAGAGTTCCTTGAGTAACGTAAACATTTGGGTAAGGATCTGCTCCAGCAGAAAGGTTGAAAAACACAGGCCTAAGATCAGCTTGATTAACACCATGACCGGGAATTTTTTTTGTAGCTGGGGATACATTTTCGTAATAACACGAGGCTTCTATGGCATGCTTATGCTATGCTTGCTAGTTTATTGCCTCTATTCACACTTGTAGCTCACTTACCTATCACTGTCAAAGAAAGAAATCCGTGTTACATACCTATAAATTGGATGACTGACAGAAATAAATATATCTGAAGCATCGGGCCTGTGTTGACAGCCAGACACACCTGGGGAGGGAAAGATGCGTGTGTGTTTGTGTATTACCATGGAAACCTTAGTAACGTCTGAGCGTAGGTGGCGCTACTTTGAGGCGGGGAAGGATTTGGAATTGAGCTAATTAAGCAAACATTACAACAAACAATAACATATTGATACAATTATTTATAATAGAAAATAGTAAAGTTAAGACACATAGCAGCCAGGAGGTATCCGCCCGTGTGAAGATCTCTTATTATTCTAAATATAATATTTACATTTACATTTGATCACAACGTCTAGTGTTCCATACATTATATCAAGCAAGTTGAGTACCGTCGGCGTGCCAGATAAAATGACATCGTGGGCCGCATCCGACCCGCGGGCCGTAGTTTGGTGACCCCTGAACTAGACCAACAAGCAGCGGTTAGAATAGATAGCGAGACATCAGATTGGTTAGACATCAAGCAAGGATTCCACCAAAGCTATGTGCCACCACCCTATTTGTTTAACCTGTACGCCGAAATTATACTGTCAGAGATGATATAACCAGGGAGCAATATGCTGCCCTTAATTTCGGTGGTCATGAAATACCAGGGATTCGATATGCTGATGATAAAGTATTACTATCCACATTACATAATGGTTTAGCAAACTTAATAACCTCAACCCAAGGAAATAATGAAAATCACAACTTATATCATAACATAGCAAAAACAAAGATAATGCATACATATAAAACTACTATGGAGAAAGCAATATATGTTAATGTGGAAAGATTGGAAGTGGTAAATAATTTTGAATATCTTGGGTCACTGATTACCAACAATGGTGACGCAATGAAATAAATTAAACGACGACTATCAATTGCTCCCCAAAGACTAAAACAACTGAATAAATTATGGAGTGGGACAGATAGAACAACAAAATTATAATTTTTAAGAGCATGCATTTTCCCCATTGCAACGTATGCCTGTGAGACCTGCAAACTTACTAAACAAGCTGAACGGCGCATACATGCTTTTGAATATTATTGTTATAGATTATAATAATATCTTGGGTAAAGAAAGGAACAAATGCATCAATACTTCAAGAGCTGAATATTGAAGTGGGTTGGCTACTAAAGACGATAAAACAAAGAAAATTGATATATTTTGGTCTCTTGAAACGTCATGAAAGTTTTTAGAGAACAATAATGGAGGGGTATATGCCTGGGAAGAGAAGATGAGGAAGGCGAAAGAGAAGATTGTGCAGGATAAAGCGGATGATCTCGAGATGGGTGTATCGGACGCGGGACATCCTGCTTGTGATCGAGAAGTTTTCTAGAAGGATGTTATGGGAGCGAGGTTCTGCAATTGATATGTTACTGAATGAATGAATGGATTCCGACAAATGCAAGAAAAATGCCGTGAACAAAATCAACCAGTGTTTATTGCCTCCATCGACCGCATTTGATTTGGTCAGTCGTGAGAGTCTTTTCAAGACACTAAAGAAGATTGGCTGCCCACCAACTCTTCTGTCTATTGTGGAATCCTTCCACACAGGCATGAAGGGTATAATCAAGTTTGATAGTGCAACTTCAGAAGAGTTTGAAATCAAGAGTGGAGTTAAGCAAGCTTAGGAATATACTTTTCACGTCTACTGAAATATGCCTTTCGTGATCAGGATGCCGGTAATACATTCACTCACGTTCTGATGGCGGTCTTTACAATGCTTAGAGATTGAAGACCAAGACCAAAATTAGGAGGGTACTGGTCAGATAGTTTTTTTTTTTTTTTTGCAGATGATGCTGCAAGTACGACCCACTGTGAGGAAGTGTTTTTAACGCGACTACTATATACATTCACCAATTCTTCTTCTGAATCTGAGTTTATCAATACACAAAAAGAAGACACAGATCATGTCACAAGGTGCACAATCTATATTGATGACGCCGAACTAGAGATAATAGTCCATTTTACATATTTAGGATCAAAGGTAAATAGGAAATTATCCCTAGATCAGGAAATCAACTTCAGGATTGGTAAGGCAGCACCAAATATAACAGGTTAACAAAAATAGTCTGGGAGAACAGAAAGTTTACTGCCAAACCAAAAGTCCTTGTCTACCTTGCCTGTGTCCTTAGTACTCTTCTTTATGGCAGGGAGACTTGATCAACTTACACACACCAAGAGAAACGTTTGAAAAACTTTCATATGCGGCGTCTGCGAAGAATACTTGGTATTAAGTGGCAGGAAAAAAAAAAATGCTGAAATATTTGAAAGATCAATTTGTGTGACGGTGTGTTCCATGTGCAGTCTTCGTCGACTTAGATGGATAGGACACGTTAGGAGGATGTATGATGGTGGAATACCGAAATCCTTTTTGGTGAATTACAGATGGGTAGGAGATCTCAGGGTCGGCCTCTAGTACGATGCAAAGATGTGTGTAAGCGGGACATGATTGATACAGGCATTGATAATGCGCATTTTGAGAAAGTCGCCGGCGAACCTGTTGCATGGAGGGCAACTATCAGAAATGAAATAAATCCGAAGAAGAAAATGACTGCAGACAAAGCACACACCGAGCGTATGATGCGTAAGATGGTGCATGATGGTGAAGATGACTATGTTTTCACATGCATGCACTGTGGATGAAGACTGACAGCGCCAATTGGCCTTATCAGCCACATTCGCTGCGGCCATGGGTTGTAGTTATTATGCCTGTTTGAAGCACACTATAGTGTTTGTAACTCTCTAAAGATCTCGGTCTTTGGTTTTCTGTATCAACTCTGGATCAACAATATTGTTACTGTTGTCTTGCTATTGATGGATGGATGATATATATATATATATATATATACATATATATATATATATATATATATATATATATATATATATATATATATATATACACACACACACACACACACACACACACTAGCTGACCAGTCCCGGCTTCGCCCAGCTCCTGGCAGTGAGCGCCTCATTGAATTCATATAAGTAGTCATTATACATTCATGTTACACAGGGACCGTAAAAGAAATCGTGTTGAAGGAGTTAATCCTAACTGTGTTACCACGGAAATCCCCTGTGTCAGACTAAGAAACAGAGTGAGAATAGCAACGTGGAATGTGAGAAGTCTGTATGAGGGAAAGCTTGAAGTAGTGAGTGATGAGATTGAGAGGTTAAACATTCAAATTTTAGGAATTAGCGAACATCGCTGGAGGGGCAAGGGACATTTTACAACTGAAAATGGAAGTATTTTCATTTATTCTGGTAGAGACGTCGTAGGCCAGAGTGGAGTGGCATTTTGTTTAGATAAGACAACTGCAAAAGCTTTAATGGGATATAATCCAGTTAGTGATAATATCCTCACTATTAGACTTAATAGCCGTCCAAAAAACACAACTCTCATACAGATATATGCACCTACTTCAACAGCAGAGGAGGACGAAATTGAAGATTTTTACAACACACTGCAAGACACATTAAAAAAGATTGGTCATATGATTTAGCAATAATAATGAGAGATTTTAATGCAAAAGTAGGTGCAGGAAGAGCTGAAAATTAGAGACACGTTTTAGGAAAATTTGAATTAGGAAATAGAAATGATGCAGGTGACAAATTAATTGAATTTTGCACAGAAACTGAGTTAACGATAGCCAAAACGCTTTTTAAACAACATCCAAGAAGACTCTTCCCATGGAAGTCTCCAGACAGTATTACCAAAAATCAAATAGATTATATTTTAATACAAAGAAGATGGAGATCAAGCATAACATCTGCAAAATCCCCACGAAGTGCAGACTGTGATACAGATCATCAATTATTAGAAGCAGATCTGAAATTAAAACTCAAAAAACTTATCCGAGGACCAAGGCCACTTCGTTTTGATCTCACAAAAATACCGGATGCATACACTTTAGAAGTTAGGAATCGTTGTGGGGTCTTGATGTCTGTACAAGAGGAAATGACACCTGATGAACTGGCAGTACAAGCTAGAGATATCTTGATAACTGCAGCCAAAGATTTAATTCCGACCAAGAAAAAGCAACTGAAGCCATGGATTACATCAGACACGTTAGAATGAATAAAACAACGAAGGGAGCTGAAACAGAAAGGAGATCAATCTGATAACAGCAGGATGAAGTATAAATCTTTAACTCGAGAATTAACAAAGAACACAAAAAAGGACAAAAATGAGTATATACAAGATTGCTGTACCAGAGTAGAGCAATATCATAAGACTGGAATAGATTATGAAATGTTCAAAGAAATGAAATTATTTACAAGAAATGTTTAGCCTCAATTGAATGTTATCTGTGACAAAATGGGAAACACCTTAACAGAATCTAGACAAATTCTAGAAAGCTGGCAGGAGTACTGCAGTGGAATGTATGATATGATAATAATAATAATAATAATAATAATAAGTCTTTATTTTCAAAGGGTTAAGAATTGGGCACGCAGGCCCGTCTGACATTCTGCCCTTCTTCTCTATTTCCTCTCATACATTCTTTCATTCAACATCACTTATGAAGCAACTTTTGACAACAAAAGAACATTAAAATGCATGAAAAATAATCAATAACAAATGACTCACTGAGGCAGTGCTTAACATGGGCATTATAAATACCTAAGGAGGGTGTAACGTGCCATACATAAGGGAATGTTTTTTGGCTAGTTGTCGTTTGAGATAAGTTACCATTATTGTCTTTTTTGTGTTATTTGTTATGGGGGCATGTAGTCTGTACTAAGGTAGTGTTCAAACAGGTTGCGAATGTATGAATCATGATTGGTGGTGTCTTTGATTTCTTGTGGAAGATTGTTCCACAACTGAGCGGCAGAGTATGCTAAGCTTGTTTTATATAAGTCTATCCTAGTTTTAGGGACATGAAGTATATTTAGTCGTTCGCTATGTCTAGCGTTATATTTAAACAATGGCCAAAGGTAGCTTGGAGCATTTTGAAATAGGATTTTGTGAATTAGTTTGGTCTTATTAAAAAGCAGGCGCTTGTGGAGTGGCAGTAACCGGAGACGTTTATATAGGTTAGAATTGTCGGTAAGCTTTTCACCATTAATTAAACGCACTGCCCTTTTCTGGAGTGAATATAGGCGTTTTGTTATTGATTTGGAGCATCCATCCCAGACTGTGGAGCAGTAATCAATATGTGTTTGTATATGAGAAGTATAGAATATCTTTCTTGTGTTTTCGTCAAGGAAATTTTTAATTTTGGCAAGTTGGTATACTGTTTTGGCTATTTGTTTAACTAGAGCATGAACATGTGAGTTAAAAGTTAGATTTTGATCTATGATAACACCCAGTGTCTTGTGCTCGGTGACACTTTCTACAGGCGTGCTGCCAATGTGCAGCTGAAGAGTTCTCTGCGAGTTTAGAGTGTGAAGTCTTTGCCTGGTTCCTATTAACATAGACTTTGTTTTAGTAATGTTAATTTGCATGCGGTTTGCATGACTCCAGTTAACTACACTATTTATTTCCTGTTGCAAGGATAATTCTAGCACATTACGATCAACAGCGTTCGTATATACTGTGCAGTCATCAGCAAATAGATCGCAGGACGACGACAGATTTAATGGAAGATCATTTATATAAATGGCAAATAATAGAGGGCCAAGAATAGACCCCTGAGGTACTCCAATATTAATGGTAATGGCTTGAGATAAAACTTTATTGTGTGATACTACTTGCTTTCTGTCTAATAAGAATGATTTTATTAATGTCACTATATTAAAACTTACTTTCATTGTTTCTAGTTTTTTAATTAGAATAGTATGATCTATCATATCGAATGCTTTCCTAAAGTCTATAAACACCGCTCCACATAGAGTATTGTTGTTAATATTTTGATGCCAGTTTTCTATCATGTTTGTTAGTGCCGTATGGCAAGAATATTTTGGCCGAAATCCTGACTGACTGTCAACTATCAGTTTATGGCGAACTAAGTGATCTAGTGTTGTTTTGTGGATGTGTTTTTCTAGCGGTTTGGATAATGAGGATAATATGGAAATTGGTCTATAATTACTCATGAGACGATCGTCTAGAGGACCAGCTTTTAAATGAGGATACACTTTAGCGATTTTAAAGGCTGATGGGAAGTGACCTCTGGTTAGACATTGATTATATATAAAAGTTAGTGACTCGCAGATCGCCGGTGCAGCATGGCGAAGGATCCGACTACTAATTCCATCTAGTCCTGATGTGTTATTGTTTTTTAGATTACGGAGATGAGTAAATACTTCAGTTGTCGTCATTAGCGGTATGTTGGAGGAAATGTGTCCATAGCATTTGTTCTCACAGAATGATGATAATAAAGATATGTCATGAGGCGCATCTGGTATTGCAGCCTTCAGTTGGTTTATGTCGGACTGAAAGTATCTACTGAATTGATCACATGTAACCTGATTTGATGGTAATGATTGTGATGATTTGTGTTTGTTTGTCAAGGTATTAATTGCTTTTCCATATATCTTTAGTGTTGGTTTTATCTATTACTATGTTCTTAAAATAGTTTTTCTTTTCCTTCCAAATAACATATTGAACTTTGTTTCTCAGACTACGGTACATAGTTAGATCTCTATTTTTGTGAGCCCTGTCGCGATCTCTCATAAGTTCAACTACCTCCTGTGTGATCCACGGGGGCTTTGTGTGATGTTTAACACGAACTTCCTTAAATGGAACATGTTTATCAAATATACTTAGAAAGGTCTTTAGCCAGTGGTCCAGAGCATCGTCTGGGTCAGGAAGCTGGTAAACATAATCTAGAGATGAGTTGACCAAATCTTGTAAGAAGACGTCTCGATTGAAATTTTTGTAATTTCTATATTTCATGCTTATATGTTTGTGTTTGGGAGTTTTGGTGCCCCTTCTTGACCACGTGCAACATACTGGATAGTGATCGCTCATTGCATTGATAGGTACACTACATTCTGTGATGTTATCAGCACACGTAGTATAAATATGATCTATAAGTGTTGCAGATGATTTAGTGAAAAGTTGAGTGAGAGTGAGGATATGCATGAGATACATGAGCCAATGACAGTAGAGACAGAACCTGAACCCTCATTAGATTAAATTGCTTGGGCTATAAAGAACCTGAAGAATGGTAAATCACCTGGAAGTGATGAGATACCAGCTGAACTATTTAAAGAGGAGAAGAAAGCATACACATATATCATGCATTATGTACAAAGATTTGGAAATATGGTATTTGGTCCAAAAGATTGGAAGAGAACAATCTTCATTCCAATACCAAAAAAGGGCAACCTGAAATTATGCACTAACTATAGGACTGTTGCCCTGTTCAGTCATGCAAGTAAAATTCTACTAAAAGTCATAATGCGAAGACTTCGTAAGAAAATGGAAAAAGAGATTAACGTGGTTCAAGCTGGATTTAGACAAGGAAGAGGAACAAGAGATCACATATTCAACATGCATTTAATAATACAGAAGTGCAGAGAATTTAATGTAAACCTATTCTCATGTTTTGTGGATTATTCAAAGGCACTTGACTGTGTACAACATCAGAAACTTTGGGAAATCATGAGGAATATGGGCGTTCCATCACATGTAGTACAACTCATAAAAATGCTCTATCTAGACCAAAAAACAGCAGTTAGAATAGATGGCGAGGCATCAGATTGGTTTGACATCAAGCAAGGAGTCCGTCAGGGCTGCGTGCTGTCACCCTATTTGTTTAACCTGTACGCCGAAAATATAATGAGAAATGTAAGAGATGATATAAACAGGGTGCTATATGATGCCCTGCTGGTCTCTCTGGCCGAGGGGTTACAACACTTTCTCAGTAATCCCGTTTATCACGCAGAGTCACGTAGCGGGCGAGAACTGGGAGCGGTTCGTCCCCCGCTGGTGACTTGCGTGATAACTGAGCCGGCCGCTCAGAAAGCAATGGCAAACTACTGAGCGTAATCTTGCCAAGAAATCAACAGACAGCTGAAAGATGCTGCTGTTGACAGCAATGTCCTGTAAAGGATAAGCAAAATATTTTTTTTTATATGATGCCCTAAATATCAGCGGTCATGACATACCAGAGATTCGATATGCTGATGATACAGTATTAATCTCCACAATACAGAATGACATAGAAAACCTAATAGCCTCAATCCAACTGAATAGTGAAAATCACAACTTATATCTTAACATAGCAAAAACAAAGATGATGCATGCGTGGTAGCCGCGCAGGGAGAAATAAACAGGGTAAGCGCGGGGGTTTGAGACGTTTTAGACTCAAGTGTCACCGTCTAGGACTCAGGAACATCCGTATTCTATATTGGAACTGTGCCAGTGTAAAACAACGGGGCTCTATTTTAGAAACCCTAGTTTACAGGAACGACATTGTAGCACTCCAGGAGACGAGACTGGGCGATCAGCTACTCCGAATTGCCGGCTTCAAATGTTTCTACAACAGACGACATCTGGGAAAGGCGATTCTCGTTCGCGACAGCATGGTGGCGTCAGAGCTAGACATGTCCAGTTGGGACAGTGACGATATACAAATACAGGCGTTGAGAGTTCATTCCAGTATACCATTCGTGTTGGTTAATGTTTATGCCCGCAATGCGAGTGTGGACGCCCAGAAGTGGCAGTGCTTAAGTGGCATATTAGGCCACGAGAGAAATGTTATTTTCTGTGGTGACTTCAACGCTAAAGGCAGATTATGGGGAAACACTTCCTCCAATACACAAGGGGAGGAGCTCGAGACTGCACTGGAAACCATCGACCTGGTTTGTATCAACAGTGGCTGTGTCACCAGGACAGCAAGCCGTCCAGGCGATGAGGACAGTGCTATTGATCTGGCGCTAGTTTCACCTTCACTCACTACAGTGTGTAGATGGGGTGTCCTAAGACACCATGGCAGCGACCACCACCCTTGCAGCATATTGGTGGAGAAAGGCAGAACCAGGCAGCACAAGCTAAAGGTAAAGACGTTCCAGTATGACAGTACAGGGCAAGATGTGGTGAGTAAAATAAGACGTGACAAGCGCAGAACGTTTTAGGGCAGGAAAAAAAGCTGGGAGCAGCCACCGTGGTGGAGTTTCGAGGTGGAGAAGGCTTGGGTGGATAAGCGTAGTGCTGTAAGGAGATGGCAAAATGCCAAGAAGAACAGAGCTGGTCATCCTAGTCCCAGCTTGCACTTAGAAAGAGAGATGCACACAAAAGTAAGCTATTTCAAAAAACTGGTCAAGGTGGTTAAAAGCGAAAAATGGGCAGAGGTGTGTCAAAGAGTAAGCACAGACAAGTCACTGAAATTGTTCTGGCGACTACATAAAAGCATGAGTGGTGTAGTCAAGAATAAGAGCATTTCTGACTTCCAAGGTGCTGACCTCATCTGGCAGAGGACTGACGAGGACAAGGGCAAAGCCCTCTTTGAACGCTACCTTGAGCAGAGCAACCAGACAGACATGGGAGGCCGAAATCTGGCCAAGGAGGTCACCTCAGACAGATGCAAGGCCCAGAACACTTCGGATGAAAACACAGTGACAGTGAAAGAAATCAAGGCTGTGCTTAGACGATCAAAAAACAGTGCTCCAGGTCCTGATGGCATAAGATACGACGACATAAATAGGTGTACCGACAATGAGATAGAGAAACTAGCAGACATGTACAACAACAGTATAGGGAGTGCTAGCATCAAGGAGGAATGGTTACACAGCTATCTGATTCCCTTGCCGAAGCCTGACAAAGACCACAAAAAAAATTCAGGGATATCGAATTATAACCATGCAGAATACAATAGGCAAGCTGCTAGAAAAGGTAATTGCCAGGAAAATATCAAGCCAACTAGAGAGGCAAGGTGTTTTCCCACCTACCCTGGG
>JACEFZ010019792.1:600000-615000 GCA_014155875.1 Cepaea nemoralis
CGTGGCATGGTCGAGACAGAAACACGGAGCTGATCCACGACTCTGGTGATCGAGTGAGCTGGCAAAATATGACCGCCCACGCTTATCGGTATGGCACATCAAGGATCGATGGACTTGAGGTGAAATTATTAACAAATTTGATGTATCCAGCATTATTAAAATTACAATTGTGTTCATAATTATTGACTATGTGATTTACTTTTAATTGTCATGACATTAGCATTATTGTATATTTTGTTTTTCTTTTTTCTTTTTTGTTTGCTTTTTTTTCTTTCTTTTTTTTCTTTTTTTTTTTGTTTTGTTTTGGTTTAATGTATTTCGAGATGATATACTTTTAGAAGCAAAAGACATGAACAGACAAACACGCATATTTGACATTTTATTCAGACCGGACACAGGGGCAGGTCTAAAAGATTACTATCTGGGAGCTGGGAGTCATGATAGAGCAGTGGCCGGACACAGGGGCAGGTTTAACGGACTATTACCTGGGAGCTGGGAGTAGTAGTAGAGCAGTGTCCAGACATAGGGGCAAGTCTATAGGACTACAATCTGGGAGCTGGGAGTCTCGTTAGACTAGTGGCCGGACACAGAAACAAGTCTAATGGACTACTATATGGGAGCTGGGAGTCACGGTAGAGCAGTGACTCGCCTGCTTGCTGCACGTTTGTTGCTCATGTTTTCGGACCTCAACGAGCAAGGATACTCCTTTCACAAATCGGCCTCAGCTGTCAGATCAGCGCTGTTTAAGATGAGTGCCAAACGTGTTCTCAGAAGCAAAGGCTTCCGGTGCGATACTGATTTCATAACCAGTCCAGTGGTAATTGACCTAATCAAATATGGGGCTAGTACCATTTACCCGATATACTGAGAAAGGTGAAGACAGACATGTTTCGTGCAGATCGGCATGCTTCTATTAAACATATCAACGATAGAAATATCTGTTTGATCCGTTTCCCCATGGCATGCTGGTGTGGGAAACTAGCAGGCAGATGGTCGACTAGCCGGGTCTGCACCGCTGAGTGAGGTATTGGTGTACGATAAGGCAGATGTGGTCAGAGCCCATTGGGATGATGTGTGTAGAGTGGAAGAACTGAGAAAACATAATAGTCTGGAGAGAATTGTGCCTCAGGGAGTGTCCAGGAGAGCTGGCGACACTCACGACACAGGTGCAAGTCCACACAGAGACATAATCAGACTACAACTGGAGTCATTATTGTTGAGACTCTTCGCTGGGTATTAAAGACGAACCTACTGCTATGATATCAGCTCTTCACTTATCTCAACTCAACTCAACCCAGTATATACAGCAATATATTTACACTGTCGTGTTCTATTTGTAGGGAATGAGAATAAATGTGCCGCATCACTTTTGTATCAAAATGAAAGATGACACTTACATTTTAGACAACAATAGAAGAGCACATGATTAACCACATTGATAATTTTAAATATCTAAGGGTAATTATAACGTCAGGTGGAAGATACACGACTGAGATTAAGAGCGGGGATAGGTCATACGTAAGCTTCATTCCATATAATGTTAAGTGTCTTATCACTCTCATCGAATGCAAGAAAGATAATACTAAACATTTGTGTTTAAATAGAGCATGGTTTGCTCTATGACAGTGATCATGTATTGGTAATGAATACTAAGAAAGGCTTGGGAGAAAAGGAGATGTGGTGCATTAGACAATGCCTCGAATACCTTTGAATGTCAGAGTAACTAACAACGGTTGCCTGGACGAGACTAATGAACGTAGAACATCTTATACGTGTATAAGAAAGAAACCAGCTGTATTCTTTGGTCATGTAATGAGAAAAAGGCATGTATGAATATCATGACGACTGGAAAGTTCGGTGGGAATAGAGGCGTGAACAAAATAAATGCTACTAGATGGGCTGAGACGGTGGCGTGGAAGAATATCACCAATAAATTTGACCTAGAGCACAAACGAATTTGTAGACTGAAATTAACGTCTACGACAGCTGACAGTACACATGATAGGGAATCGTTTCCTAGAGGCCACTGAAGTGAAATATTCCTTGGGTAGGACCTACAATCATATACAACACATGTATATCTGTGCCAAAGATATACACATTTCTATACTCTCCAGGCGACTGTGAGCAGTTTGGACATGCATTTCAATATAATGATATCATGAGAGATCCCGCAAAGCAAGATTGCACCGTTTTCGAATGTACGCAGTTAGGCTCAAGATTCATCACGGGAGGTAAGTTACCCCATTACTTGCTTGGAGCGGTAGTTGGTAAAACGTATAAATACATAATAAATTGCCGCAGGCATATTCATGCTCATGACCAGTGACGTGAGACGGCCATAACATTATGTAGCTCTGAATGTATGGGAGAATAGATGGCCAATCGTACCCTCACTTTGGCAGGCGACGAGTGCAGACGTCGAACACACGTTATAGCAATCTCATGACATTATTAACATATCCGTTAAGTACACTGTTTGTGAACATGCATCTTTCTTGTGGTCAGATAATAACATAAGTCATGGGCCATTTCGCAATTACTGAACAGGAAAATCGTACCTCAAATGGTACAGGAGGATTCTTGGACTATCGTTGGCCAAAAAAAAAAAAGCCAAACCAAAATACTGAAATGCTACAAGAACTGGGCGTCAAAGACAACTAGCTCATTAACACAACCATGTCCGGGGAACTAAAATACTGTGGCCATACTACATGCAGCCGTGGCTGGGGAACTAAAATACTGTGGACATACTACATGCAGCCGTGGCTGGGAAACTAAACTACTGTGGACATACTACATGTAGCTGTGGCTGGGAAACTAAAATACTGTGGACATACTACATGTAGCCGTGGCTGGGAAACTAAAATACTGTGGACATACTACGTGTAGCCGTGGCTGGGAAATCAACCCAACTGGGCAGGGAAGACATGGGCAGGATCTGGTGGTCAAGGACGGTTTACAGCATTCAATACTGGATATGAGTGGGTGGGGTCAGGAGAGTAAAGAGGTGCAGGGAATGCGATTAGAAATCGGCCGATACAGTTGAAACCTGATAAATGTATATGTAAGAGGGGAATCGTGCATAAGCAGAGAGAGTTAGGACTGGATGAAAGGTTCTGTGGACACCCCAGGTACCAGGTATCTGAAAAGTGGTGATTTCAACGCCCGCGCCAAGGAATGGGACAGGCCGGGAGAGAACAGACAGGGTACTGCTCTTGCTGAGGCCTTGCTTGAGACGGATGCCGTCTGTCTAAAATGACGGGCCACCCACTAGGCTAGCAATGAGACCGGGACACCCTGACACGGCCATCGACCTGGCGCTTGTATCCCAAGAGGCGGCATCAGATATAAAATGGAGCGTCCATGGAGACCATGGAAGTGATCACCTCCCCTTTTCTGTGCTGATACCTAAGTCCAGCATAGTTAGGGCTATACGAGCTCGCAGGGATTCAGTTATGATCGCGACCACTCTTCGCTCTTGGGGCGCCTTAGATCACAGAGAAGATCTAAACCAACAAGATGAACCTTCACCCAACCACCATGGTGGACACCAGAGGTCGATAATTCATGGAGGGAAAAGAGTTCGGCCATAAGGAATTGGCAGAGGGTGCGGAGAGCAACCACTTCAGTTGACACAGAATTGGAAGAGCCTGAAAGATCTAAAAAAGTAAAGGAGCAGGGATTTAAACTCCAGGCAGCTGAGGCAAATAGGATTAAGTCGGAACAGTTTATCAATGAAGTCGGTGGGGATGTGACATTGGGAAAATCCTAGAGGCTGCACCGGCAGATGAAGAGACAGGTGATGCCTGGTACATATGGCACCGTTTATGATGATAGCAACCGACCTATGACAACTGACAAGGACAAAGGGGAGGCTTTACTTGCGCGATTTTTAAAACAGACGGATCAGCAAGATAGGGCTATTAAAGATAACGTCAGAGACGCCTTGTCACGGGTCACCAGGAAGGAGGACTGTGAGATTAAAGTGGAGGAGATTAGACGGGTACTGAAGCGGGCTAAAGACACAGCGCAAGGTCCGGATGGGGTGAGGTACTCTCATATGAGGAACATAAATGATGGGGACTTTGAGGAGATGGCTCTTTGTTTCCACCTAAGCATCAATACGGCTGAAATACCCCACGATTTGCTGCAAAGTTACCTGGTCCCCCTTCCCAAGCCAGGTAAGGATCACTCCAGACTTAATGGATACGGAATCATAACACTGCAAAACACGTATGGCAAAGTCCTCGAAAAAATAGTAGCACGTAGGCTCCAGCAACATTTGGAAAGTCGGAATCTGCTTCCCCAAGGACTCGGGGGCCACCGTCCGGGAAAAGACACCTGGGCCAATTCTGCATCTTTTGCATTTGATGTCTACGAGGGCTTCCAGGATAAACAACAGACAGTGGCGGTAGCTCTTGACCTGGAGGATGCGTATAACTGGGTTAGATATGATCGGTTAATACACACACTGTTGGACATGGAGGTCTACCCTTGCCTTGTTAGATAGGTTGCGGCAGTCCTTTATCAGCTTAAGGTTGCACTGCACATGGGTTCCTGGACTTCTGACCCCTGTACTATTACACCTGGGTTGCCGCAGGGATCTGCTTTGTCCCCAGTGCTCTTTAATGTGTACACCAGCAAAATCGCAGCTATTGAGACACTAAGTGTGGGTAGAATCTTGACATTTGCAAATGATGTGCTGGTGTACAGACAGGGCAGAGACAGAGCCAGTTTCGCGAAAGACTTACAGGTGGCGGTAAACAGGGTGGCTGAGTGGTGCAGGGACGCAGGGGCCATTATAAACACAGACAAGGCATCGGTTGTGTGGTACTCCTTGGATAACCGGATAGTCAAGGCAGACGTCCCAGGTATTATGTCGAATGGATGTCCTCGTAGTCGAGAGAGAATGAAGTACTTGGGTATCACCTTTGACAGGTGTTTGTCTTTTAAAGATCATGTGGAGGCTTTGGTGGTGAAGACTGGTAGGGGATTTAATGCAGTGAGGACTATGGCAGCAACAGGGGTAGATCAGAGGATGCTGTACAGGCTCTTTCAGCAGTTAATAATTTATGTCATTTAGTATGTTTTGGGGCTGCTGACAGTATCAAAGATCCAGCTTGAAAGGTTGGAGTGCATACATAATGCTGCCGTGTGGTTAATCCTGGGGTGCGCAAAGGACACACCGATTGTATGCATGAGACATATCCTGGCGCTACCAACAATGACGGATAGGCATTGGGTCCTGCAGGCCAAATGGTACCTGAGAGTTGCCGCAGACAGGGATCACCCGCTGCGTGCAGCAATGGATATGGTTAAGCGTTATACACTAAGACGAGGCAGGTACTGGTTGGCACAGACAGAACTTTCTATAAGTCAGGGTGTGATCTAGAGACCATCAATCGTGAGAGAGAGTGGGTTGAAGTTCCGGAAGACATGACGGACTGGCACAATGTATTAATAACACTGGGTCGTGAGTGCAAAGAATGGGCAGCGGGCCGCACTGAGTTTGAAGTGCAACAATTGATCCAGAGCAACACACGTCAAGGTAACATAGTCATCTACACCGATGGGTCAGTGGTGAAAAACAGACGTAGTGGCTGGGGCTGTATTGCACAGGCTAATGAACGAGTCTTGAAAAAGGAGAGTCTGGCATATGAGACTACGACCTCCAGCATGATAATTAAGGTGGGGCAGTAAAAGCGGCATTCCGGAGGCTAGAGGAGACTACTGCAACACACTTTGTATTCGTTACGGATTCAAAGAGTATGCTTAGCAAGGTGGAGAAAGGAATGTTTCGTGTGGAATGGCTCTCGTCGCTTCAGAGGTCACAGATCGTGAGAATTGTTTGGATATTTTGCCCTGGCCATTTGGGTGTACGGGGGAATGAACAGGCTGATAGGCTAGCAGGGAATGCACCTCTTAGTGGAATTTTGCCTATGGACAAGGGGGAGATGATCGTGCCCTTGTGGGACCAGGTGGAGAAGTCGGAGGAATAGATTGAAAACCCATATGTGGAAAGAATGAAATTGCGGGGGATTGGCAGGGGTTCTGGCAGAATCTCAAAACTGAGAGGGAAGACCAGGAGAAATTTTAACCAGATAGCGGTGGGAACGATTAGTAGTATGACTAATCGCTGGCTGTTGAACGAGGGGCCGGAGCACGCATGGGATTGTCCTGAGTGCAGTGATATCGGTTCTTAACTCAACGCAACTCAACATTCAGATCTTATTTCCCTGTACAGTGAAAATCTTCTTCTCTTCTTCAGCTTTCCCAGCCATTGAGGTTCTTTGCTGCAAATACAATCCGTCTCCATTCGTCTCTCTGGTGGACCTTCTCTTGCCAGTCGTTGATTCCAAGTGCTTATAGGTCTGTACATGTATTATCTCTCCACCGTCTTCTTGGTCTACCTCGGGGTCTACGGTCATTTATTTCTTGAGTGTAAGCGAGGTTTGTTTCCCTATTATCTTCCATTCTTTCTATATGCCCCAGCCATTGTAGTCTATTAGCCTTCATGATACCAGTGATTAGCGGGGACTTAAACAGATCATAAATGTCTTTGTTACTTCTTCTTTTCCACTCTCCACTTTGTGTATCCGTAATGGGTCCAAAGATGCGTCTTAAAATTTTGTTCTCAAAGGTTTGTAACAAGGCTTCGTCTCCCTTCGTTGTACTCCAGGTTTCAGAGCCATACAGCACAACTGGTCTGATCAGTGTTTTGTATATTGTGATTTTGATGTTACGAGATAGTACAGTGAAAATACATTTATAAATATGTAAGTTATGGAAGGAATCAACATTGGGGGAAGATACATCAATAACATTAGATATGCAGATGATACAGTCTTGAATGCAGACAATGAACAGGACCTATACCATTTAGTAGATGCGGTTGTTGCACAGTGAGCAACTAGGGTTAGAATTGAATAGTAAGAAGACACAGATTATGGTCGTCACTGTGAAGAAGGAAATCAAATCAAATGAAACCAACTTTATTAGGGTCACAAATTGGGCGCGCAGGCCCGTCTTACATTCTGCCCTTCCAATCACTCGTCTTTCGTTCATCAAGAGCATTGTACATTTACATAGGAAGAAAAATAAACATTGTAAAATGAATGTTGTAAACATAAACAAGGCAAATTACCATGTTATGAGGCCCATCTCCCACCTACCCATACATCACCGCACCCACACACAGACCCCCACCTACCCACTCACACGCACACCAAGGGACACATACATACCCCACCAACCGACCCATCCCCCTCGCGCACATCCCCCACCCACACACACTGCCCTCACCTGTTCCCCCAACCAAAACACACTCGCCACCGACAAACATTCCCCACCAATCCACACATCCCACGCCCACCCACATACACATCCTAACCCATGCATCCTCTCCCCACCCACACCTCAAACCACCCATCCCCCAGCCACATCTCCATCGACCACATATTCCCCACCCACGCACATAATACCCCACCAACCCACACATCACACATCCACTCACACATCCCCAAACCATACACACACATCCCCAACAACTGAAATCTCCCTCCCCCATACACTCACACATCACCCTAACCATCCATACATCCCCAGTCCACTCACACACACCCCACCACCCACACATACATCCTCCACCCACCCACACATGCCTTAACCCAATCCCCCACCACACAATCCCCCACCCTCACATCACATACATCCCCTACCACGCAATATTCCCAACCCACGCACCGCACACACACATATCCCTCACCAAAATATCCCACACCAACATACCACCACATATCCCCACCTACACACCATACACATATCCCCCATCCCACATACCACACAGTATTCCCACCCACACCCACACAGATACTCTTACCCATCCACCCCACATACCCCCACCCACACACACACCTCACCCACACAATATCCCCAACCAACACACCACACACCTCTCCCCACCCACACACGCATTCCCTACCCGTCCACCAATACACACTCACTCACGCACACATCCTCCACTACGCACTCACACACCCCCACCCACCCCCAACCAAACATATCTCGATCACAATACCCCTACCCACACACATCCTCCATCCACTCGCGCATCCCACCCCGACACATACACATCCCTCACCCACCTACACATCCCTAAGCCACTCACACACCCCCACATTCCCCATCCACGCACACATCTCCAACCCACACCCCCACCACCCACACATAGTTCCCCCAACCACCACACATCCCCTACTAACCCACACATATACCCCACCCACACACACATTCCCCGCACCCATCACACACATCCCCACATCACAAACTATCCCCCACCCACACACATATTCTCACCCATACCACCACAAACATACCCCCATCCACACACCATGCACACACCCCCCACCAACACACCGCACACATATCTCAAACCCACACACCATACACTTCTCCCCACTCGCCCTTGCATCCCCAATCCACCCAACACAATCCCCTACCCTCACAACCCCGCCACCCACACATACTTCCTCAAACCATCCACACATCTCCACCCACATAAAAACACATCCCCCGCACCCGTTCCATACACATATCCTCCACCCATACACACATCCCCCACACCCATTCCCACACCCCTACTTTCACCCCCACATATCCATCCACACATCCCAACAACACCCACAAATATCACTACCCACCAAAACCCACACACCCCAACGCATCAAAACGCATACCCAACCCACACATCCCCCGCCCACACATATCCCCACACTCACACACATCGTCCACACACACTCACACCTCCTCACATCTAGACACATAGAAAATTTCTCACGTTAGCATTGAAACTAGTATGAACAAACTCCCACACTTTACTCACACACATACACTGACAATTGTCATGGGCAATCTCATAAAAATGTTAAACAAGGAGACAAATGTGTACATAAAAAGTATGTTACGTAATAATAGTGATGCTTCCACACACAAAGATACACACAGAGAAGACACACACACACACACACACACATACACACACACACACACACATTCACTCTCACTCATTCTGGCTCTCATTCACACTCACTGACTCTCTCACTCAAACTACAGTAATGAACATGAGTTTATATTATGCATGATAAAATCAAATGGTATTTAACTGATAATATGACAGATGAGAATACACAAACATATGGATTTGCGTGTTATATGACATGCGTGTTACATGACATGCATCTGCTAAGCTCTCTCTCTCTCTCTCTCTCTCTCTCTCTCTCTCTCTCTCTTTTTTTTTTTTTTTTCATATACACACACTCACACGCATGCACGCGCTCACACACACACACACACACACACACACACACTAACACATAAACTCTCCCACTGTCTCACACACAATCCTTCACACACACACTCACTCTCTCAATCACACTCTCTCACACATGCACATATGCATGAACGCATGCACGCACGCACACACTCCCTCACTCACTCTCACACATACACGTACGAATGCATGCACTGACACATTCTCGCTCAATCACTCTCTCCACACACACGCATGCACGTGCGCACACATACATTCACTCTCTCACTCTCTCTGACACACACTTTCTCTCTCTCTCTCTTTCTCTCTCTCTCTCTCCCTCTCTCTCTCTCTCTCCCTCTCTCACACGCACACACATATGTAGTGAACAATTATAGTTAAACAATTATAATGAACAATTACACCAGTAAATGAATTATGGTGGCTTATAGTCGGTATGGATTAAGTATTGAAAGAGTTTACGGTTAAATGTGTAGGGACTCATTGGAGTTTTCAGATCTGGAGGAAGATCATTCCATAAGTGAGCACCAGAATAGGCGAAACATGTTTTGTATAGGTCCAATCTAGGCTTTGAGACATGTAACAAATTTAGGCGCTTGCTGTTCATTGCATTAGATTGAATAAGCGGCAGAAGATACTCAGGGGTATTTTGAGATATAATTTTATTCACTAATTTGGCTTTGTTGAAAAGGAAGCGCTTTTGAAGTTGTAGAAGTCTTAGATGACTGTACAAATTATTAATTTCAACGTGCTTTATGCCAGAAACCATACGAATAGCGCGGTTTTGTAGAGAACATTAAATTAAATGATTTGCATATCCTTTACAGGACATCGGTGTCAACGTCAGCATCTTTCAGCTGTATGTTGATTTCTTGGCAAGATTACGCTCAGTAGTTTGCCATTGCTTTCTGAGCGGCCGGCTCAGTTATCCCGCAAGTCACCAGCGGGGGTCGAACCGCTCCCAGCTCTCGCCCTGCTACGAGAATCTGCGTGATAAACGGGATTACGGAGAAAGTGTAGAGAACATAGTCGTTTTAAATTAGATTTAGGGCAACCATTCCAAACTGTGGAACAGTAATCGAGATGTGATTGGATATAGCATGTATAGAATATTTTTCGTGTGCTTTCGTCCAGGAAGTGCTGAATTTTAGCAAGTTGGTAAACTTTTGTGTGCTATTTTCTTGGTAAGGACGTGAACATGAGAGCTCCAGCTCAAATGGCTGTCTATTAAAAGCCCTAGTGCTTTATGTTCAGTCACATTAACTATAGGTAACGTGCCCATGCGGAGTTCGAGCGGTGATCCAGTTATGGCCAGTGTCTGTAGTTTTTGTCTGTTCGTTATTAGCATGGATTTAGTTTTGTCGATGTTAATTTGCATGCGATTTTCATTGCTCCATCTAGTAAGATTATCAAGTTCCTTTTGTAAAGAATTCTCTAATTCACTACGGTTTTCTTAACTAGTATATATAGTACAATCGTCTGCAAATAGATCACAAGTTGTATTGATATATAAAGGAAGATCATTAATATAAACTGCAAAAAGCAGCGGACCTAGTATTGAGCCCTGAGGCACACCAATATTAAGCTGTGTGGGTCTTGATAGACAGTTGTTGAAGGACAGGACTTGTTGTCTGTCGGCTAGAAATGACGTAATTATGTTCACCATGTTGGTGCTTGTCTTCATTTGTGTTAGTTTTATAATTAAAATATCGTGATCTACCCTATCAAAAGCTTTTTTAAAGTCTACAAACACCGCTTCACATATTCTACCGTTGTTGATGTTTAAGTGCCAGTTATCGGTCATTTTTGTTAGAGCACTATGGCAAGAATATTTAGGTCGAAACCCAGATTGACTGTTAATTATTAGATCGTTGTTAATTAAATGGTGTAACGTTATTTTATGAATGTGTTTTTCTAGTGGTTTTGATAGCGACGATAGTAAGGAAATAGGTCTATAATTACCCAAAACGCTATTATCGATTGAGCCATTTTTAATTAGCGGAAACACTTTAGCAATTTTAAATGCAGATGGAAAGTAGTTTTTGGCCAGGCACTGGTTATATATGAACGTTAAGGACTCACTAATGACTGGTGCAGCACAACGAAAAATTCTATTACTGATACCATCTAGGCCGTGTGAGTTTGATTATGTGAGGTTTAAGAGATATTTATAAACGTCTGCAACAGACATTAAAGGAATCTCAGCGGGAATATTTCTGGTGCACTTCTCCTCACATAATGATGCCAGTGAACTTAAATTACACGATGAGTCTGTATTGAAGACTTTAGATTCTCTATTTCTGATTGAAAGAACTAACTGAATTCATCGCATGTTATAGAATTTGGTATTGCTGATTCTGTAGGGCGTTTCTTATTGGTTAGCAAGTTAATAGCCTTCCATATATTTGTACAGTTTGAATTATCTACAATCAAATTTTTAAAATGATCTTTTTTTATCCTACGAATTTCATATTTAACTTTATTCCTTATTGATAAAGTCTTTATTTTTGTGTGCTGTATCTCGCTCTCTTATGATTTCCAGAACTTCTCTAGTGACCCATGGGAATTTATGTTGATTTTTGACTCGAACTTCTTTGATTGGCACGTGTTTATCGAAAACATTGTAGACTGTCTTCGTCCAGAAAGCTAATGCATCGTCCGGGTCAGGAAGTTGGTAAACGTGATCAAGGGCTGCTTTTCTTAAGTCTTGCAAAAATAAATCTTGGTTGAATCCTTTAAAATTTCTAAATTTGATACTTACATGTTTATGTTTAAGAGATTTGAACCCACAATAGATGGGCATATTCTTAAGAAAGTTAATCGGTACAGTTTTCTCTGAACAGACATAACATCTGATGGGAGATGCCTTGAAGAGATTAGAACAAGAATTGCCATTGCGAAGGTAGCCTTTTCAAGATGAAAAACATATTTACCAATACAATGATATCAGTTGAAACGAGAAAAGGAGTGTTGAGGTGCTAGATAGAACCTGTACTTTTGCATGGATGTGAAGCGTGGACAATGAGCAGTCAAGCTGAAAAACACCTGATGGCTGTGGAAATGTGGTTTCTGAGGATAATGCAGAGAATACCATGGACAGACAGAAAAACCAATGAACAAGTCCTTCAAGAAACAAATGAAGATCGTAAACTGATTAGAGAAATTAAATTAAACGTAGATAGTCAACATTTGTTGGACATGTTATAAGAAGAAATGACTTGGAGAACTTAGTGACAACTGACAAGATCGAGGGGAGTAGACCAAAGGGGAAAACCAAAAAGTAAATACCTGGATGGCTTGGCCACGTGACATGGTCGAGACAGGAGCACGGAGCTGATCAACGACTCTGGTGATAGAATGAGGAGATGGCAAAACATGCCGCCCACGCTTATCGGCATGGCACATGATGGATTTTTTGTTGTTGCATATCCTTCACAAGACATCTCTATCAACATCAGCATCTTTCAGCTGATTGTTAATTTCTTGGCAAGATTACGCTCAGTAGTTTGCCATTGCTTTCTGAGCGGCCGGCTCACATATCCTGTAAGTTATTGATGCGATTCGAACCGTCATCACGTTACCCACGAGAGTATACGAGATTACGGAGAAAAGTCATAACCTCTAAGCCACGAAGCCGGCACATGATGGATGTTGGATGGAATATGTGTGTGCACAGCGAGGTTCAGCTACAGACTGGCTACTTGTGACCAGTCTCCATGCGTTATACCACTGTCGCGCCTTCAATCCAAGACTCCTGATATCACACTAGTTTAAGTTTCATCTCAACAAACCCCATACTTGTCATGCTTCTTGAAAAATGTATGTACATTGCAAACTGCACATATAACATTCTCTTTTTGCAGGGGACGTTGCGAAAAACATAATGACATATTATTAAGTTCTCAGCACATATGTCACGCCTAACCTAGACGCGCATATGAAACGCAAATACATATTTGAAAGATGTGTCGATGTTCTTCAATCAACATGAGGCATTGACATATGAGAATAAATAAAAGAAATTTTTTTCTCTCGCTCATGCTGAGAATACTTGAGGAATCAACATACACGGACGAGCAAGGAACAAAGCGGCTTAGATTTTAGCATTGCTGTATAGAGCTACTGGAAACAACAAACTCTTGGTAACATGATGCAATGTCTTCTATACCATCTTAATGCTAACTAAAGTGATGATGATGACGCTGAGATGACGATGATGATGATATGCTTTCAGCTCTTATAGGGAGACTGAGCACATTTTAGCTTTCGAGTAGTGCCTACGCGATTATTATTACTAACGTCTGACATTCTATGTCATAACCTGGTAACTAACATATGTGTATGACTGATATATTACCACATCCATCATCAAGAGCCTAGCCGACTAGCTTGTGTGACCATACTTTACTTGACACCCTTAAATGCCATCGGCGTGATACAAAACTGTCCACAATATTCTCTCGCTGCCTTCAACTATTAATCGTTGAATACAACATGCTCTAATTTTTGACTTCTCATAATGTTGCCAACAATTTAAGACGTTTTCTTGTTGATGCTTGTGAAAAGTCGTCTTGTCTCTTTTTCAACACCCCCGCAACCCCCCTCCCCCACCTTTCGGCCTATATACAGCAAGACTGCTCACATTCTTCTATAGAACCACATCCTGCATAGATTCTATAGATTTTTTTTTTGCTTTTTTACTAATTGTCCAGGACTCACAACCGTATGTTAGAACTTGTTCTATGTAACATGTACTAATTCAATTTCCTACGTTAAATTACATGGATTTATTGCATAAATTCGCCTTCATTTGATCATTATCATCAGAATCCATGCCCTGCCAGTCAATGTTGATGCTCATGTCTCTCCACATCTCGGTCTATGACGTTCTGTATCAAACTTGATGATGTTATTTCTTACGCCACCGTTTCAGTCCATCCAGCAACCGCTTCTTTTTTCATTAATATTTCGAGTTGTCATAATAGTCTCCAATGACTCTTTTCTCATCACACGATGAAAGCAAGTTGTTTTTCTCTTTCTTATAGTTATATAATAATGTTATAAAATCGTGTCATGGTCTTACTTAATCATAACTCTGGCTCGCATCTCAGGACAGAGGTGAAACAATTGCATGCGTTCAATAACTGCACTCACACGCACGGCAATTGGTATTAGCGAATCGTTTATAAAACAATAATATTCACGTGTGCAAACTCACACGGGTTGCGCTTTCGGCAACACACAGCTCTAACCAGAACATGGTAACAATCTTATAATCGTTCATTGTATATTACAAAGTATAATGACATATCACAGATCTCACACTATCTTTCGACGCCCACTTCCCAACTCAAGCATAGTTCGCTCCATAACTCAATCGCACTGTCAATCCTACTGTCATAACACAACGCTCACTAAACACAACCACTGCCCTATGTCTGTCCGTCTCGAAGTCCTAAACCCTTCTGACTAAACACAGGTACGTTTTGCCAGTTCACGTCTGCTCACAGTCCGTGAGTCCCGTGGCGCTTGATGTGGTGCGGTGACCACGTCTCCTTAGCTTGTATACAAGTCTCCCCGTACTCTGTGACCGTGACCTGTGTGCAGGACGCCTGGCTGTCTGCCCTGTTATCCTGCACTGACCTGTCTCCTGTTTATCACTGGCTATC
>JACEFZ010019792.1:620000-797500 GCA_014155875.1 Cepaea nemoralis
TATGTGGCCAGAGTTGTGATCAGGCAAAATAAAACAAACGAAAATCACACAATAATTTATTCTGGAGGGGATACACACGAAAAAGGAGTAGGGCTAATATTTGAAAAACAAATAGCCAAATCAATTAATGGTTACTGTTGTATTTCATATATATATATATATATATATTGAACAAGTATACGCTCCAACAACAAGCAGTAGTGATGAAGAAATACACCATTTGTACGATTAAGTAGACATGGTAATGTCTCAAATTAAATCACAAAATATGAAAATAATACTAGGTGATTTTAATGCAAAAGTAGCAAAAGGAAATATTCGCGGATGTCGTGGGGAATTATGGTTTAGGTACAAAAAATGAACTAAGAGAACAACTAATAGAATGGGCACATATTAATGATATGATAATTGGATACATATGGTTTAAACACAATAAAAGACGACTTAACACATGGAAAAGCCCTTATATGAAAATACTCAATCAAATTGGTTACACACTTATTAATAAAAGGTTTCGAAATGCGTTAATTAATGTAAAGTCAAAGCCGGGTGCTGATTGTAATAGTGATCACGCACCTCTATGTGGTACAATGAAAGTAAGACTTAATATAAGAACAAAAAGTAGTTAGGTACATGCGATTTAATAAAGAGGTTATTAAGGTTGATAAAGAAATTCAAGAACAATACAGAGTGATTGTGAAAAATAGGCATAAAGCAATAGCTAAAATAAAGAATGTAAACGAAAAATTGGAAGTGTTAAGGCAAACTAGCAAAGAAATATTACCAGAGAGATGACAAAAGGCTAAGAATAAATGGATGACTGAAGAAATATTAACGTTGATGGCCAAAAGAACACAGAGCAAACATGATAAGCATGCACATAACGAGATAAATAAAGAAATAATAAATACTTTTATGAAGGCAAAAGAAAGTTGGTTAAATGAACAGTGCAAGAAAATTGAATTAAATTATATTAAAGATACACACAATATGCACAAACAAATCAGTGAGATTACAAGAAGAAAACTAAGAATAAATACAGGTTGTTTAAAATCAAAAACAGGAAATATATTATTGGAGGAAGATGCTATAATGAAGAGGTGGCATGAGTATATAAGGGACTTATGTGATGGAAAAAGGGCAGAATTAACATAAGAAAGTAATTTAGAAGGTCCACCTATTCTAAAAGAAGAAGTTGATGACGTTATCAAGCATGTGAAGAAAGGAAAATCAGCTGTGCCATATGGAATCACAATAGAAGAATTAGTAGTAATGGGAGAATTTCGAGTAGATATATTAACCAAAATGTTGAACGATATTTATAGCAGTGGATATATACCAAGCGATTTGTTGAAATCTGTATTTATAGCTATATCAAAAAGACCAGGTGCAATTAAATGCGAAGATTTTCGTACGTTTAACCTCATAAATCATGTCACTTATCATCTACTCAGAATTATAATGAGAAGAACAAGGAAGAAAATAAAAATGGAAATTGGTGAATAACAGTATGGATATGTGGAAGGAAAAGGTACAAACAATGCTTTATACACATTACGAGCAGTATTAGGAAGATCAGTAGAGACAAAGAAAGACATATATGTGTGCTTCTTAGATTATACTAAGGCATTTGATAAAGTAAAGCATGACGAACTGATTAAAATGTTGGAAGATATTAACATTGATGGGAAAGATCTCAGAATAATAATAATTAAAAAAAAATATTTACTGGAAAAAACAACAGCAATTAAAACGGGAAATGAAAAAGGAAATTATGACCACATACAGTTTGGAGTAAGACAGGGATGTGGTTTGTCACCAGATCTCTTCTCCCTCTATAGAGAAGTAATAATGAGAGAGATCAATGAAAATCCAGGAATAATGTTTGGAGGTTATAATATAAATAATATACGCTATGCAGATGACACAGTATTGATAGTGGATAATGCAACAGATCTGCAACAATTGTTGGATATTGTAGTAACAGAAAAGACTCTCCTTGAATATCAAGAAAACATTAACAATTTACAGGTGACACTCAAATGTGAAATAGAGATAGAAGGGAAAATTCTTCACCAAGTGAATAGTTTTAAATATCTAAGGCCATTTATAACATCAGATGGAAGATGCACAACAGAGATCAAGAGCAGCTTAGGTCAAGGAAAGGCTGCAATTAAAAATGAAGAATAGTTTATGCAATAAGTCTCTATCATTGAATGTAAGAAAGAGAGTGCTATATAGAACCTGTTTTGCTGTATGGATGTGAAACATTTAATGTAAATGAACAAATTGGGAAGAGATTGGAATCAACATAGATATGGTTCCTTAGACAATTGTTGTGAATTCCTTGGACTGCCAAAGTAGCTAACGATGAATACTGGCAAAAAGAGGCTGGCGAAACTAGAACATTGTATACAACAATAAGAAATAGACAGACATCTTTTTTTTTTTTGGTCATGTGATGAGAAGAGAGGCGCTGAAGAACATTGTGACAACTGGAATGATCGAGGGAAAGAGAGTCAGAGACAGACCACGAGAAATGATGCTAGATTGATTGCGGCAGTGGCATGGTGGTATATCAATGGCAGAGTTGATCCAGAAAACTGAAGAGAGAGATCTGTCTGTGGCGAGTCATGACCGCCTACGCTAGTCGGCACGGTACTTGATGATCACACACACACACACACACACACACACACACACACACACACACACGCACGCACGCGCACAGTCACACACGAGGTGAAGTCAATAAGAAGTATCACAGTTCTGTGGGATGGCAGGTAAATGTTTTCTAAAGGTGTCATTAGGTGACAGCCACATCAAACTTAATATTCCCGTTCGTCAGGTGGCGCCAGGTATCTCATACGCATGCGCAGTGCATAAACAATTTGGCGACTATACTTACGGAGTGTATAACCAAAGAGCAACGTGCTGTTGTGCGTTTTTGTTGTTGTTGTGGGCAACAGGACTGGCTGCAAAGGACATTCATTAGGAAATGCTCCCTATTTATGCTGGCAATTGTTTGTTCCGTAAAGTGGTGCATAGCTGGGTAGAAATATTTTCTCAAAGTCGGAAGACATTTCTCAAATGACGCCGAAGTTGAATGTGAAGTGAAAACGTGCTTTAGAAAACAGAGGACTCAGTTCTATGGAGTCGGTTTGGGAGGACTGATAAAACTAATGAATAAGCGCATCAAAGTAGGTGGAAATTATGTTGAGAAATAACGGGGGAAAGTAGGTATAGAAATAAACTGGTTTCAAGTTTTTATCATATATAATTATGTTTCTACAGCCATGTGTGACTTATTTATTGACTCCCCTCGTGTTTACACACACACACACACACACACACACACACACACACACACATGTATGTATATGTATATATATATATATATATATATATATATATATATATATATATATATATATATATATATATATATATATATATTATTTGACATATGTATACGACAAGTAGTGCCATGCAAGTAAACGACATCAAATTCTTGTTACATGAACAGAAACATACCACGACACTGATGCGCACCTAATACAGAATAGAAAATGCAAACATGAAATAATGCATACAAGTAGAAATATTCCCTGGACGACTCGTTTTCCATACATTTGACATTGATACTAAACGACATTAGAATAAATATAAAGAGAAAACGTATGTTCTGTGACAAAATAGAAACAAGTGATGAATTCGTAATGTTAGCTTTTCAGCACTAAAGACAGCCTCAACAAGGACCAATGCAGAGAAAATAACCCAAATCTTCATACCTCAAACACTACAACCTTTGACAAATAAGTCTATAGAGTGACTCAAGAACATGTTGGGTATTGCCTGAACTGTAATGGGCATCTAAAGGAAACAACGGATCACGTGAGGCAGAGTCCTGCACTGACTGACTTGGGGAAACAAAACACCAACCTCAAATCCCTCCAACACAAATACATTGTACGGAGCCATATACATATTTAATACATCAATATACATCTATAATACAATGTACGAAGCTATAGATTTATAATACACTGTACGGAACAAGTAATCTTCTTATATATATAAAAGGCAATCTCCGTCTGTATGTCTGTATGTATGTCCTTTATGCGTTCGCGAATGGTCCATCCGATTGAGATGAAATTTTCTATACGCCTTCCTTTCACTCCCACGCTGCCAACTGTGATATTTTTTTTTAGTGTGAAATCGGCTGCTTACTTAATATTATTTAATATTTCATTTTTCGTTATAATTTATATATAGCGAGGGGACTTAACTCTAGAAAAGTTATTTCAAGGGGCATAACTTTTAATAACATTGCTATATACCTTATAGTCATATTGTTGCATCGTTTTCAAAGATCTATAAACTCTTTGTCTATAGTTATGTACCGGCATATGAGTTATAATAAATAATGATACAATCTTTAAGGCATTTTCAAAGTTTTCATAAAAATAATGCATAATGCATAACATTGTAAATCATCTTTTTTTGCTTAAGAAGTTATCTACAGTCATGCAGGTGATTAGAAACAGTTTTCATTAGAAATAATGGATGGTGTGTGGAAGGACATTCTTGTAAGTTACTTTTTTTGTTGTTGTACGAATTTAATGAGACGCTACCCGCCAGGAGCTGGACGAAGCCACGCCGGGTCAGATAGACAGACAGACCCACCTTTTCGCTGCAGTTATCTACAGGTATATGCGTTGTAATCCTCCACCTCCTCCTCTCCACCTCCTCCTCCTACCCTCTTCCTCTTCCCCTCCTCCCTCTCCCTCCTCCATCCTCCTCCTCCCTCTTTCTCCTCCTCCTCCCTCCTGCTCCCTCTTCCTCCTCCTCCTTCCTCCTCCTCCCTCCTCCTCCCTCTTCCTCCTCCTACCTCCTCGCCCTCCTCCCTCCTCCTAATCACTCATCTTCCTTCCTCATCCCTTCTCCTCCTCTCTCCTCCTACTCCCTCCTCCTCCCTCCTCCCTCCTCCCTTTTCCTCCCTCCTCCTCCTACCTCCTCCTCCCCCTCCTCCTCCCTCCTCCTTCCTCTCCTCCTCCCTCATTCTCCCTCTCATGCTCCCTCCTCCTCATCCCTCCTCCTCCCTTCTCCTCCTCCTCCCTTCTCCTCCTCCCTCCTCATCCTCTCTCCTCCTCCTCCCTCCACATCCCTCCTCCTCCTCCCTCTTCCTCCTCCTCCCTCCGCTCTCCTCCTCCTCCTTCCTCCTCCCTCCTCCTCCTCCTTCCTCCTCCCTCCTCCTCCTCCATCTCCCTCCTCCTCTCTCTCCTCCTTTCTCCTCCTCCCCTCCCTCCTCCTCCCTCTTCTTCCTCCTCCCTACTCCTCCTCCTCCTCCCCCTCCTCCCTCCCCCTCCTCCTCTCTCTTCCTCCTCCTGCCTGCTCCCCCTCCTCCTCGCTCTCCTCCTTCTTCCTTCTCCTCCTCCCTCTCCTCTTTCTCCTAATCACTCCTCCTCCCTCCTCCTCCTTTCCTCCTCTTCGCTCCTCCTCCCTTCTCCTCCTCTCTTCTTCCTCCTACTCCCTCCTCCATCCTTCCCCCTCATCCTCCCTTCTCCTCCTCCCTCTTCCTCCCTCTCCTCCTCCCTCCTCCCCCTCCTCCTCCCTCCTCCTCCCTTATCCCCCTCCTCCGTCCTCCTCCTCTTCTCTCCTCATCCTCTCTCCTCCTCCTCCTCCCTCTACCTCCTACCTACTGCCTCCTCCTCCCTCCTTATTCCTCCTTTTCCTCCTTCCTCCTCCTCCCTCCTTCTACCTCCTCCTCCCTCCTCCTTCTCTCTCCTTCTCCTAATCCCTCCTCCTCCCTCCAATTGCTCCTTCTCCTTCTCCTCCCTCCTCTTCCCTTCTCCTCCTCTCTCCGCCTATCTATTCCTCCCTCCTCCTCCTCCCTCCTCCTCCCTCCTCCACCTCCCTCTTCCTCCTCCCAGCTCCAACTCCTCCTTTTTCCTCTTCTGCTGCTGCTGCTGCCGCCGCTCCATTTACCCAAGTTAATTGTTGGGGAAGATGTAAAGACTTTTCAAGTGCTCTTTCTAATGCTTTTTGTAAGTTGGTCTTCGTTTATCTAGGTTGTTCTAACTGCAACCAATAAATGATTAGACAGACAGACAGACAGACAGACAGACAGACAGATAGGGAGGGACAGACAGACAGACAGACAGACAGACAGACAGACAGACAGACGGGAACGGGAACTTATATGACTACTTATATGAATTAAATTAGATGCTCCACACCAGTAGCTGGGCGATGCAGGGCCGGGTCAGACAGACAGACAGACAGACAGACAGACAGACAGACAGACAGGCAGACAGACAGATAGACAGACAGACAGACAGACAGACAGTCGGTAACGGGAACGAGAACTTATATGACTACTTATATGAATTAAATAAGATGCTCCCCACCAGGGATGGGCGAAGCCGGGCCGAGTCAGCTAGTCTACAATATTCTGTAAGGAGCCTTTGATCTACAATACATTGTACGGAGAAGTAATTTCACAGTATACTGTACGCGATATAAAATAACACAAAATAATGCAGCTTTACAGAACAGAATTACGACACATACACGACGTTGCGACGACTAGCCTTCATCCGAAAACATATACATGCACGAAACATAACATATAATACAAGGAGACGATCATCCGGTGATTACATTAAGGCATAAGGATGGGATGAGAAAAATAAAAAGATGAACAAAATTGGCAGCCGTGAAAAGAAAATGAAAATATGAAGGGAACAAAGAAAAGTTGCTATTTATCTCAGAGTCTGACGCTGTACTGCTACAACAAATGTATTCATTATCCTTTTTTTAATACATAGTAATAGGAGTCTGTGGATCACGGGGACCGAAGTAGGGGATGATACCGGGGTAGTGGGTGGTTATGGTTCAGTGACAGTTCCATGTAAATGAGTGGAAGTAACACGTGAAAGATAATGAGCAGGAAGGTGACTCGGGAGACTGGAAGCAATGGAGATGTGATAGTTATCCGAGAGTGAGAGCTAAAACGTCCCAGAGGATGTAAGTACAATGCAAGAGTCAGTGTAGTGGATAGGTCGGACATAGTTGACGAATATTAAAGAGCAATGATGCGTACACCTAAATATGATGGTGATACTAACATAACTCATTTTATGTGCTCTCTAATGTGTGTACGAAGCGAGTCCTGAAATTTGTGTGGACTGATCTTTGTGATACACCCACACACACCAACAAACATCCATCCAATAGTATACATACACGTGTATGGTGTATATGAGAAAGGAAAGGGTGAGAGAGATGAAGAGAGAAAGAGAGAGAGCGAGAGAGAGAGAGAGAGAGAGAGAGATAGAGAGAGAGAGAGAGAGCGAGAGAGAGCGAGCGAGAGACAGGAGGGTGGGGAGTGTTGTAGGTATAGTACTTGTAATATGCAACATGTGGTATGCGGAATAAGGGAGGTCTACAAATACGAGGCTTCCCTCATACTGTTCCCTACATTTTTTTGGGAGCTCCATCGCATTGAAATCAAGCGTAGTCCATACACGCTATAATTATAGTAGTGATGGACTGGACTAAGGCAACATAATGTTTCAGCTTTCTCACATGCCTGTGCCAACTTTGGGCTCAATATCAACTTGGAGAAGACTGTATGTAGTAATGTACCAGCCAGCTCCAGGGAATAATCACACTGTGCCGAATATCAAAGTGAATGGTCATAGACTAAGTTTTGTGGACAAATTCACCTATCTTGGCAGCACTGTGTCACAAGCTGCCACAACTGATGACGAAGTGAATGCAACAATCTCCAAGGCCAGTGTGGCCTTTGGCAGACTGTACAAGAATGTATGGGACAGAACTGGAATAAGCCTGCAAACAAAGCTAAAAGTCTACAAAGCAGTTGTATTATCCACACTGCTATATGCTTGTGAAACCTGAACTGTTTATCTGCGACACGCTAGAAAATTAAACCACTTCCACACAGTCTGCCTAAGGAAGCTACTGAAGATTAAATGGCAAGACAAGATTCCAGACACTGAAGTCCTAGAAAGAGCGTCCATGCCCAGTATCCACACTCTACTGATGAAGAATCAGATTCGCTGGGCTGGTCACTTGACTCGCATGCCAGATCACAGGTTCCCTAAACGAATTTTTTACAGCGAACTGCGTTGTGGTGAACGCTCCCAAGGTGGCCAGAGGAAACGTTTTAAAGACACTGAAAATCTCACTGAATGCTTTTGGAATTCCTGACACCTGGGAGACTGCAGCCAGAGACCGAAATTCGTGGCGTGCATCATTGCGCAAGGGTGCAGTCATATGTGAGGCAACCAGGACTGCAAGAGCTGTGAAGAAAAGGCAGTACAGAAAAACCACTGCAGGAAATCCTCCTCCAGAAACGTCAAGCAATCTTTGCCCACATTGTCAAAGAACATTTCGAGCCAAAATAGGCCTTATCAGCCATCTTAGAACCCACGGCTCCATACCTTCAACCCCACTGGATGAAATGAATGGTCATCTTCATTCTTGATGGACAAACAACACAGTGATGGACTGAATGAAGTAATGTCTGTAAAGTTGTTTGTAATACCACGTATTATAGGATCAAATCGCCCAATGCATTGTGTTATTAGGGTTGTATAAGATCAAACCACCGGTAGTACACATGATATTGGTAGGCAGACCTCAGACATGAGGGTGGCTGAGACGGGGGACATGGCCAGTGACCGAGAGATGGACACACTGCGACACCTTAGACATGAGGGTGTATTTTTTAGCGCTCGCTCGCTTTGAACTCAAGCGTAGTCGATACACCCTATTTATAGTAGTGATGGACTCAAAGTTGCGTGTGGATTAGCTTTCCCAATTAACAGTGTCCCTCGCCAACTGGTGAAGCCACTACGACTTCAGAGGTACTTGCAATTTACGTCCCCATGTTCGGGACGACAGATCAACATTTTAGTCCAGCTGTCCGATGTAGGAGTTAAACCCTTAACGTCAGCATCAGCACTTTGGATGTTTAAGAACACGAGTTCTTACCCATTCGACCACGCTGACCTGCATGAGGTGTATGAGACAGGAGACATGGCCAGAGATGGAGAGCTGGACACACTGCAACACCTTAGACATGAGGGTGTATGAGGCGTGAGACATGGCCAGCGATGGGGAGTCTTTTTTGTAGTCCGTCGTGAAGGAGACCTTCTCCATAGAACCTACAACATGATGATGATAGATCTATGTCGCCAAACGTATTTACTGACGGTGCTAAACTGCATGCATCTTTAGTAGTCATAATGCCTTCAGGGTGTGCACAAAACGGCCTTCTAGAGATGTAGAAAATGGAAAAATGGGTTGAAAATGCAAAACAGTTTGAAAACAACCGAGACATTACAAACAGTATCACACGTGTATGAATAAATCACATATATGTAAGTAAAGAAATGGTGCCAAATCTATGTTACACAGACCAAATAACTCCCGTGTTATATAATTCTTGACATACATCTGCAAATACTATATCTTGCATGGTCGAGCATTCACGATCTCCACACAACGATAACATATGCTGTATTTAACATTCATTGTCCCCGAACACAGATAGCAATTTTTATTTCATACTTTGAAATCAAATAAAATGTGTGTGCAAAGCGAGGTTCAACTACAGATTGGCTACTTATGACCTTGCGTTACACTCTTGTCACGCCTTCAATCCAAGACTCGTGATATCACACTAGTTTAAGTTTTATCTCAACAAACCCAATACTTGTCATGCTTCTTGAAAAATGTATGTACACTGCAAACTGCACATATAACATTCTCTTTTTGTAGGGGACGTTGCGTTAAACATAATTACATATTAATAAGTTCTCAGCACATATGTCACGCCTACCTTACACGCGCTTTGAAACGCAAATACTTATTTAAATATGTGTCTATGTTCTTCAAAAAACATGAGGCATTGAAATATGAGAATAACTTCAAGCAATATTATTCCACTGCTGCGAATAATTGAGGAAATAGCATTCACGAACGAGCAAGGAACAGACTGGCTTAGATTTTAACATTGACATATAAAGTTACTGGAATCAAGGAACTCTGGGTAACATGATGCGATGTCTTTTATACCATCATTTTTTTTTTTTTTAGCATATCCTTTACAGGACTTAGCTGTCAACACCAGCATCTTTCAGCTGTATGTTGATCTCTTGGCAAGATTACGCTCAGTAGTTTGCCATTGCTTTCTGAGCGGCCGGCTCAGTATCCCGCAAGTCACGAGCGGGAGTCGAACCGCCTCAGCTCTCGCTCCGCTACGAAACTCTGCGTGATAAACGGGATTACAGAGAGAAAGTGTTGTAACCCCACAGCCAGAGAGACCGGTTTATACCATCATAGGGCTGACTAAAGTGATGATGATGGCGATGACGATGATAATGATATGCTTCCAGTTCTCATAAGGAGACTGAGCACATTTTAGCTTTCGAGTAGTGCAAACAGGATTATTATTACTAACGCATGGCATTCTATGTCATATCCTGGTAACACACATATATGATATATGTATGACAGATATCACCATAGCCATCATCAAGAGCCTAGCCGACTAACTTGTGTGACTGCTTCAATTGACTCGCTTCCATGCCAGTGGCGTGACACAAAACTGTCCACAATTGTCAATGTCTCAATCATACATAGCTCGTCACAAAAGACGTGGCAGTTTATATAATACACAATATGCAAATGAGTCGTCAAAACTTGGTTAACCTAAACAATTTATTAAGTATGATACTCATTGACATTTGTTATTATCACACTCTGACAAAACTTGTAAATCACATAAACATTAATTGCAAAGCACTCATGCGCTCTAGTATCACAATACCTTTTAACAAAAGCGCACAGGCTGTCGCATATCGACACTCTCACAAGAATAAGGAATCTTTAGCATGAGGCATTCAGCATACTCGTTCTCTCATGTAACCCCCAAAACACTCCTCTCTCAACCACAGTCAAAACCCGTCTGATCTCTCTTGCCTTGGTCTGTGGTCACGTGGTACTTGACCCACGTGTCGTCCGTGCCACGTCGAGTGTCTCGGTATTCTGGTGCCGTTCTGTCCTTCACCCGTCTGTTGCGGCTGACGTCTCGGGTCGTTTAGTCCAAGGTTGAACTGTCATTCAAGGACATGTCCAGTCTCTAACCCTATGTTCTGTCTCCCACTGGGTATGCAGTTCATGGCCTATTTTACTCATACTCTATCTATTTCCTGTCCTGGCCCGGTGTCCTCTCTCACACTTACCCAGGACTCTGACGGTAATATTCTCTGGCTGCCTTCATCTATTTCTCGTTCCATAAATATATCCAGTTGTCACATGGTCTAATTTTTTTGAATTCTTTTAATGTTGCCAACGAGTGAAGACGTTTTATTTTTTATGCTTGTGAAAAGTCGTCTTGTCACTTTTTTCTCACCCCCTCCCCCCCCCCCCTCCAGCCTTCCCCCTCCCCTCCCACACCCCTCAGTCTATATACAGGAAGACTGCTAATTTTGGTTGTCGTCACAATTTACAGCATTCTTCTTTAGAACCACATCCTGCAAAAATTCTATAGATTTTTGTTTTGCTTGTGCACTAATTGTCCAGGACTCGCAACCGTTCGTTAGACCTTGTTCTATGTAACATATAATGATTCATTTTCGTACGTTAAATTATATGTGATCATCATTTGATCATCATCATCAGAATCAGTGCCCTGTCAGTCAGTGTTGACGTTCCTGTCTCTCCACATCTCGGTCTATGGTGTTTTGTATCAACCTTGATGATTCTATTTCTCCACGCCACCGTCTCAGTCCATCCAGCAACCGCTTCTTTTCCCATTAATATTTCCAGTTGTCAGGATAGTCTCCAATGATTTTTTTCTTGTCAACTGACCAAAGAAAGCTGATTGTCTCTTTCTTATAGTTATATAATAATGTTCTAAAATCACAACATAAATGAGATTACTAAGAAGAATACTCAATGTATCAAGACGAGATAAGATAAGAAATGAAGAAATCAGGTCTAAAGTGGGGGTTATAACTGCGCTAGATTTTATTAGAAGGCAGCAAGTCAAATGGTTTGGCCATGCAAGTAGGTTACCAACTAACAGTACATCACAACAAGCAATGATGTACAGACCAGAGGGAAACTGAGGAAGAGGCCTACCACGTAAACGATGGACGCAGAGAATAACAGTCCATGGAAATATCGATACATGAAGCCCATAAGCGGTCACTCTACCGCTCTTTATATTTCATTTCGACAACGCAAGAAACAGGAAGAACATGATGAGATGAGATGAGTTATGGTTTCATTAGCCTCTCCAAGGCAATCGTTGTTAGTTACTTTGGCCGTCCGAGTAATTCGCAACATTCGTCTTTGAAACCACATCTTAGCTTATTTTTCTTTTTTCTGAAATGCAACTTTTATTTGCCCTATTCTAGTCTTAATCTCTGACGTGTATATGCCATATGCCATATAATCTTACAATTGCCCCTCGGTATTTAAATGAATCAACTTGTTTAAGCATGTTCCCTTCTAGTGTTATTTCTCTGTTCACACTATGTTGTTATTGCTTGTTCTATCTGTTCTTTATGTCAGAGGCCCATGCTCCTTACGATTGTTAATCATGGTTGGTTTATGCATCAATTGTTATATTTGATATCAGACTAGGTTCCATTGTTGCAGGGTGCCGATGGAATGGCGAGTGTTATGATGTGGAAGCCAACGTGACAGTCGAAAATTGCACAACTTACACGTGCAAAGAAATGGACACGGACGGTCAAGTTGTCAATAAAATGCAACAAACAAAATACGGTATGTTCATTATGCGTCATTTTTGCTTTCATTTCCTCCGAGCACTGGGTTGAAAACAGTTAACAATGACATACCTACTGCATCTTCGCTCCCCTTTGAATGAAAGCACATCACACCCAGCTAAACACCTCACAGAACAGTGTATCAACTTCGACATGTGTTTGTGTAAGGTCTGCTTCTACTAGACAGGTTGCACCCAATTTATGGGGCTCTGTATACCCTAGGGGTGAATTCCTTTCCTATCAATTCTCCTAGGGCTCTAAGGCCTACTCTTTACAGTCTCTAATTGTCCTGGGATGTATAATGTGCACAACTTCCACTTGGAGTCTCCTTGTCTAGATGCTCCTGTGGGGATGTTGACACCAGTATAATACTATTGATAATGATATATTGAAACAATAGCTGGAACACACATCTAGCAGATCCACAGACGAACGGATTAAAACAGACCCACGGCGGCAGCTGGTATAGCATTTATTCCCAGAGAGGGTTCATCAAACATGCTCACTCGGCAGGCTAAGATACGTTTAGTAAAAATACATTCGTATTTATACGTCGCTCCATCGCATTCCGTACACGTAATGGCCCTAAATTGTATCAATACACTCCACCTATAGCAACTTTTCTCTTGTATTAGTAAATCAGTCGCTATAGCTATATAGTTCTTACTCGGTACTTCTAGTTGTGCTTAATTAGAAATACACACTGCAATTATAGGTCTCAGTCAGATATGGCTGAGCTACAGTACAAGAGTAGACGGTACTACCTGCTTTCTGTTAACCGCCGGATGTTGATCGGCGCTTATCAAAGCCGACACCCAACATTGCGCCAATGACTTCGCGCGGAGGAGTGCAATTGGGAATGCACAAGCCATACCTTAGTTCGAGGAAGTGCAACATAAAGACTAAATGTCATGGCATGCAGACGAGAAGCTAAACCTTGGTCGACAATTGTCTAGGATGGAAGCACCGACAGACGGACAGATGGAGTATTGCTCTGCTGAACAGGCATTTTCTGCAGTTTGTCTTGTTCCAGAATTATTGGTCATACCTTTCCTCTGGAGTAATCTAGGCATGCCGAGTGAGGGATCATGCTGCATGGGCCCATAGTCTCTAAATGCAACACGGATGTGGTGTTATAGGTATAAGTCCATATTTAGAAACTATTGTCTGTCATGACGGCACGATGCCAGTCAAATCGTGAGTTCTACCCCTTAATTTTTGGCCCTGTAACCCTAGCTCTCTACTTGCAGTTCTGTAGATCTAACTCGATAACTCAAGCAATGTACTTCTAGATTTCTCACCATACCCCCAACTCTGTCTGTTTGTCCGTCCGTCCGTCCGTCCGTCCTGCCGGCCGTCTGTCTGTCTGTCTGTCTGTTTCACTCTCTCCCTCTCCTTCTCTCTCTCTCTCTCTCTCTCTCTCTCTCTCACACGCGTATATATATATATATATATATATATATATATATATATATATATATATATATATATATATATATATATATATATATGTGGTAGCACGAAGATGAGAGATGAGAGAGAGAAGTGGAGGAGAAAGAGAGAATAAAGAATTGAAAGATAAAGATTGTCCGTCTTCCGGTTGTAGAGATAACCTCTGAATTGTGATTACCCTTGGTTTTATCTACCAACCTCACAAGTATACAGGTATGCAGGTCACGAATACAACACTATCCTAACCGACAATAGTACAGGCACACATAAGAATAAGCTAACACTGAATCAAGTTTATTTGCTTCTCAAAAGACATTACAAAGTATACAAAGTGTCGTGCGGTAACAATTCAAACAATTATGGAAGAATGCTGTCAGGTAACTAGCATCAAGATAATACCACCAAACTAAGGAATTGCACGCAATTAAACCAATAACTAGTCACATATCAATCAGGGGAATATAATAATAAAGTACGCAAATCTGACAAGAAAGTATATAAATCTACTAAAGATGCACACAACCAACTTCCACCGTCAAATGACCGCCCACTAGTTTACCCAGGCAATCGATCAAGCGACAACCTGAAAATTGAACAAAAAGACACCCTTGACTATGTGAACAGCATCATCGGGTGTCAACAACCTACTGCTCACCTTCGTCTTCAGCTACGTGTATTGACATCGGGTCAGAGATATTCCATCACTGCCCGGGCGGTCGTACACCATCAACCAGTGTACCCCGATGCCAACATCAACCCATGAACCCCCAAACACTTCACCATGTGTAATAATCATGTGACATTAATACAATACCCACGCCGACACTGATAGCCTGCCCACAGCGGGCAGACACATATAACTCGGCAGTGGGACAACCCTAGACAACTCCTGATCTACTTGCCCACACAGGCCGGGTTTCCCCGCACCGAACACATAACACAACAGCTGATAACTGGACACCACAATTTAACAGCTATACCAGGTAACCCCCAATAACAACATTTCTGCCCCCGAGACTGATAACACAACACACCAGTGACATGTAATCTCGCCATGTCTCCTTGTCATTGGCACCATCATCGTCTTCACAGGCATGTATATATTCATTCTCAACAACATAAATTCCCCCTGTCATTAATCACAAAACAATCAACACACCATAAACATAGCAATTGATCAATAATGACTTCAGCTCCCCTCATGCGTCGTCTGTATGTATCTATTCACCGCTCTCTATTTCCCTATCTCGCCTTATAGTATTAAAGCCATTTAAGCCTTTTACCCCCGATTCTCCATGAAGGTCCGAACCCGCTACTTTTAGGTTGTACTGCTAACCAGTTGTATGCTCTACTTTCTCCGCCGCAGTCTGACCCCGATTCAACTCTACCCGGCCAACAACAATACGAATACATTCCTTAATCTGCAGGCTTGCCCCAAGCGCTGTCCATCCATCTGCTGCAGCCACCTGATCCCATTGTTTGGTTCGACCTAGTGACCGCGAATGCCTTGCTATCTTCTCCTGCCGCCTGCTGTGTTTATAGTCGCCGTGTTTACATTTTGATGAGAAACAATTCGGGGACTTTTGATGCCGCTAATAACGTTCGCACATAATTACCATTTGTACGGTCTCGGCGCTCATATTCCTACTTCGTAACTAGTCACTGCGAATTTTGGTTGAATAGTTAGTTACGTATTCTTTACCTCCTCATAGAATGTCGTAGTCAACTCCGCTAAAGGTTAATTGTAGTTTGCCAATGCTCCCCGGTTTAAACTGCTATTATAGTTAGCTAGCTAGTCACGGGTCCGTTACAGGACGTCGCAGTTAAACCTAGCTTTTACTGATTGCTCATGGTTCTTCGGTAAATTTGTCCACGGTAGTTTGCCATTGCTTTCTAAGCCTAAGTACCCTTACCCGCGTCCGACTACAGACTAACATATTTCCAATTAAACTTAAACAACTTACGTAAGAGTCCTGTCCAGTGGGTAATTGCTCGTCTGCCTACGGGTGCTTTTGTCTGATCACCGCCGTCTCAGAGTGATTTCGCCACTTACCAATAAAGTCAGGCTCCTTCCAACTTTGTTCGACGCAGTCCTCTGGATGATCCCATCAAACGTGTGTCCTCTTAGCCCACTCTAGTCTTGTGTGACTTTCCTTAATGATTGCAATTGACAGTAGCAATCAATAGTTTCTTTAGGGCGGTTCTTTTTCCAACACTTAAGTCCGTGCTTTCTTTGGTCCTCGGGTTTATCTGCCCGACCAGAGTTGCCACAGTCTTATTGGTCTCAACAGCCTTTCGAGTATCTGCACTCGGCTGTCTAGAACTCGTTTATCTTCTTCAATGCTTCTCTGTCCCGCGTCTATATATACCGCTTAATTTGGCGGTTCTTTCTGGCATCACGTGACATAGCTCCTCCTTGCCGCGAAGGGCTACCCAATCAGATTTTTAGCTGTACCACATAATTAATTCTACTTAATCCGCTTTATTCTAGATCCATTGACACCACTAGGTTATAGCTTGAGGTCGAAGACCTTACCTTTTCTGCCTTCGCCTGGTTTGGTTCATTGGGCGTGTCCGTTCCCATATATCTAGCCTAATCCGTTGTATTTCTTGCTCATTTGACAGCTCCTATGCTAAGTTTGGCTTCATGTTTCCTGAATTTCTTATTCTACTAACAACGAGAGGTAAACTGTCGGTCAGCGGGCTGCACTAGAGTCATTGCCCGGCCACTCACTAATTTTGAACTTACTGGTCGGTGAACTCTTTGTCGAACCAAAAATATCCCAGTTAATGCTTTCCAGTAAACTCAGGCGCCTAGAGACAATGAAAGCATACTGTCTCATATATATATATATTTTCGACTAGTAGTATCATGTAAGTAAAACGACATCAACATTCTTGTTACATGAACAGAAACATAACACGACACTGATGCGCTCGTAAATTACACTAGAAAACGCAAACATGAAATAATGCATACAAGTAGAAAGATACCGTGGGCAACATGCTAGTCATGCATGTTTCATTAATACTAAATGATTTTACAATAAATATAAAGAGAAAACGTATGCTCTGTGACAATATTGAAACAAGTGCATGAACTCGTTATGTTAACACGTCAGCCCTAAAGACAGCATCAACAAGGACCAATGCAGAGAACAGAACCCAATCTTCATACCTGAAACACAACAACCTTTGACAAATAATTCAATAGAATGACACAAGAACATGCGAGGTATTGCCTGAACTATAATGGGCATCTAGAGGAAATAACGGATCACATGAGGCAGAGTCCTGACTTGGAAAACACATCACCAACCTCAAATCCCTCCAACATGAATACATTGTACGGAGCCATATACACATTTAATACATCAATATACATCTATAATATAATGTACGAAGCTATAGATTTATAATACAATTTACGGAACAAGTAATCTACAATATTCTGTACGGAGCCATAGATCTTCAATACATTGTACGGAGCCGTAGTTTCACAATATGCTGGGTTTTTTTTTTAATTCGCATATCCTTTACAGGACATCGCTGTCAACAGCAGCATCTTTCAGCTGGCTGTTGATTTCTTGGCAAGATTACGCACAGTAGTTTGCCATTGCTTTCTGAGCGGCCGGCACAGTTATCCCGCAAGTCACCAGTGGGGGTAGAACCGCTTCCAGTTCTCGCCTGCTACGAGACTCTGAGCGATAAACGGGATTACGGAGAAAGTGGTGTAACCCCTCGGCCAGAGAGACCGGCCAATATATGTACGCAATATAAAATAACAGAAAGTAATGCAGCTTTACAGAACTGAATTAGGACACATACATGACTTTGCGGCGACAAGCCTTCATCAGCAATTAAATACATGCACGAAACATAACATATAGTACAAGGTAATTACATCAAATCATAAGGACGGGATGAGAAGAATAAAAAGATGAACATCTTTTTTGCACCCTCTCAATTTGAACTCAAGCGTAGTCCACACTATAGTAGTGATGGACTGAATGAAATAAGGTCAGTAAGGTTGGTCGTTATACTAAGTATTATAGGATCAAATCGCCAAATGCATTGTGTTATTAGGGTTGAATAAGATCAGACCACTGGTAGTACACATGATATGGGTGGGCACACCTTAGACATGAGGGTGCATGAGACGGGAGACATGGCCAGTGATAGAGAGATGGACACACTGCGACACCTTAGACATGACGGTGTATATATATATATATATATATATATATATATATATATATATATATATATATATATATATATATATATATATATATATATATATATATATCGCGTGCTTTGAACTCAAGCGTAGTTCGTACACACTATTTATAGTAGTGATGGACTGGATTTTGCGTGTGGATTAGCTTTCTCTATTAACAGTCCCTCGCCATCAGCCGAACCCATTCCGACTTCAGAGGTAATTGCAATTTATGTCCCCAAGTCAGGGACAACAGGTCAATATTTTAGTCCAGCTGTCCAATGTAGGGGTTGGACTCCTAACCTCGGCATCAGCACACCGGATGTTTAAGAACATGAGTTCTTACCCATTCGGCCATGCTGACCTGCATGAGGGTGTATGAGGCGTGAGACATGTCCAGAGATCAAGAGTCTTTTCTGCGGCCCATGATGGGAGCGACCTTCTCCATAGAACCTGCACCATGATGATGATAGATCTATGTCGTCATGCGTGTTTACTGACAGTGCTAGGCTGTGTGCATCTTTAGTCGTCATAATGCCTTCAGGGTGTGCATAAAACGGCCGTCTAGAGATGTAGTACATGGAACAAAGGTTTGAAAATGCAGAATAATTTGAAAACAACCGAAACAATGCAAACATTATCACACGTTTAATGTATGTATAAATTACACATCTGTATGTAAAGAAGTTGTACCAATGCTATGTTACACAGACCACATCTCTCACGTGTTGTATCATTCTTGACAGAAAACTGTAACTGCTATCTCGTGCATGGTAGAGTATTAACAATCTCCACACAAAGAAAACATGTGTTGTATTTAACATTCATTTTCTCCACACAAAGATGACATTGTTTTTCATACTTTAAAATCAGACAAAATGTGTCTGCACAGCGAGGTTCAGTTACATATTGGCTGCTTATGACCCGTCTCCTTGCGTTGTACTCTTGTCACGCCTTCGATCCAAGACTCCTGATGTCACACTAATTTAAGTTTCAACACAACAAACCCCAAGCGTATTATGCTTCTTGAAACAAAAAAGATGTATGTACACTGCAAACTGCACAAATAACATTCTGCTTTTGCAGGGGACGTTGCGTAAAACATAATGACATATTATTAAGTACACATGTCATGCCTACCTTACACATGCATATGAAACGCAAATACATTATTTAAAGATGTGTCGATGTTCTCCAATCAACATGAGGCATTGAAATAAGAGACTAAATTTTAAATTTTATATATATATATATATATATATATATACGTTTTTTAATATACGGACGAGCAAGGAAGAGAGCGGCTTAAATTAAAGCATTATTAAACAGAGTTACTGGAATCAGGGAACTCTGGGTAACATGATGCGATGTCTTCTATACCATTTTAGGGCTGAATCAAAGGATGATGATAACGATGTGATGGCTATGATGATGATGATGATGATGATGATATGCTTCCAGTTCTCATAGGAAGACTGAGCACATTGCAGCTTTCAAGAAATGCACACACGATGATTATTACTAAAGTGTGACATTTTATGTAATATCCTGGTAACACACGCATATGTCTCATCTTATCTCATCATGTTTCTCTTGTACCTTGCGGTGTCGAGGTGAAGTAAAAACAGCGGGAGAGTGCCCGCTTATGGGCTTCATGTATCGATATTCCCATGGACTCTGTTATTCCCTGCGTCCATTATTTACGTGGTCAGCCTCTTTTTCTGCTTCCCTCTGGTCTGTACACCATTGCTTGTTGTGGTATACTGTTTGTTGATAACTTACTTGCATGGCCAAACCATTTGACTTGCTGCCTTCTAATAAAATCTAATGCCTCGCAGCTATAACCCCTACTTTAGCCCTGATTTCTTCATTTCTGATCTCATTTCTTCTTGATACATTGAGTATTTATCTCAGGAATCTCATTTCTATTGTGATTTGTCTGTCATCTTTTTCTGTCATTGTCCAGGTTTGGCGGTGGTAACATAGAACACACACATGTATGTATGACTGATATATTACTGTAACCGTCATCAAGAGGCTAGCCGACTATTTTGTGTGATCATGCTTCAATTGACACCCTTCCTCACCAACGGCGTGACACCAAACTGTCCACAATATTCTCTGGCTGCCTTCAACTATTTCTCGTTCCATAAATATGTCCAGTTGTCACAGCGTGTTCTAAGTTTTTGACATCTTATAATATTGCCAACAATTGAAGACGTTTTCTTGTTGACGCTTATGAAAAGTTGTCGTGTCTCTTGCTCCACACCCCCCCCCCCCCCCCATCTCCCTCGGCCTATATATAGCAAGACTGTTCATTGTGGCTGTTCTATGCATTTACATCATTCTTCTATAGAACCACTTCCAGCAAAGATTCTATTTAATTGTGTTGTGCTTGTGTACTAACTGTCCAGGACTGGCAACCATGTGTTAGAACTTGTTCTATGTAACATGTAATAATTCATTTTCGTACGTTAAAGAGAATCTACGGTGAACAGATAGCGACCCTTAGTAAAAGACTACCCAAAAGCATTTTATAAACGTTTCAATACAATGAGAAACAGAGTTGCATGCTACAACCCAACCACCATCATAAACAGCAAAAGAGGTATACCAATATTTAATCCACAACAAAGACTAGCAAATGGGGCAGAATACTTTCAAGAACTACTTAATCCCAAACATAACATAGAAAATCGCACTTTTCTGCATACAAGCCATGGATAACAAGAACCACATTCTATACCTGCAAAAGTCAAAGCAGTTATACAGAAAAGTCCTAAAAACAAATCGCCGGGTCCAGATGGAATAACTACAGAAGCTATTCAGGCCTGTGGGGAAACAGGAGTTAAATGTCAAACAAGACTTTTTATATAGCATGGGAAGAAAGAAAAGTCCCAGATGTTATGAACAGGCAATAATGGTACCAATATGGAAAAAGAAAGACATTATGAGAGAGTGAGAACCATACAGAGGTATATCACTCCTGAGCCATATAGGAAAAGTGTACGCAAAACTATTGGAACCAAGAGCTAGACCCATAGTTGAACAACAGTTAAGCAAAGTAAAATTCGGTTTTCGGAAGGGTAAAAATTGCACTGATGCATTATTTACACTTAGACAAATATGTGAAAAAACTATTGAATAAAATGACCAGCAGAATATTGTGGTTGTAGATCAGGAAAAGGCTTTCGATAGAATAGACAGATACGGATTATGGACCATCCTTGAAGAGTATGAGATACAAGGATAATTAGTTAGTTAGTTAGTTAGTCGACAGATCATCCTCGTTGCACATCGAACCATTCAGTCCATAAGTGCTCGGATCCCCTCCTCAGCAAATCCCGCAGCGTGTAGCGGCCAACGACGCCAGTTCTGTGTTGGTTTATCAATCTTCTTTGGCTTCCTGCGTAGTGTTCTTGTTTGGCCACCCCTCTTTTAATTTGCTGCTCCCGCAGTCTGGCCATGGTTGTAGATTCACAGTCATCACTTGGTTCTCGCAAAAGTCTTACTTCTCGTAGAGCATTCAGAATGTCAGCCTGGTCCATGGCGCGTCCGCCCTCCACAGTAGCCTCACCTGCGAGCTTGTCAGCCCGCTCATTTCCTTGTACTCCCGCATGACCTGACAAGAAGATGAAACTAATCTTTGCCAGACGAGACCGCTTCAGAGGCAGCAACCATTCTCTTCGGATCGACCCCTCCTCTATCCTCTTGATCATGTTCATTGAGTCGCTAAGCTACAAGCCCTAGTGAATGTCTGTGTCTCGAGCCATGTTATTGCTTTACTTACTGCCATGACTTCCATGGTCAGGCTACTTGTGGTTACAAGGATAATTGCTACAAAACATCATAGCCATGAACCACTCGAGACGAAGTGCAGTAAGAAAACAAGAAGGTATATCAGATATGTTCACAGTCAATACAGGAGTGAGACAGGGATGTGTGCTCTCTCCCCTGCTTTTAATATCTACATGGACAGAATTTCCAAAGAAGCAAGTCTTGGCAGAACTTTTTCTTCTTCTTCTTCAGCGTTCCGAGCCATTGAGGTTCTTTGCTGCAAATACAATCCGTCTCCATTCGTCTCTCTGTTGGACCTTCTCTTGCCAGTCGTATATTCCAAGTGCTTGTAGGCTTGACAGAACAGATTCAGAAAATTTAGAACGCTTTACTCCAGATGAAAAAAACTGATCACCAGAAAATAAATTAACTTCTATTTGCAGACGATCAGTGACTGATGTACAGCGATGAGGGCAGATTACAAAATCATATTAATAATCTGAGTTCAACCTGCAGCAGATACGATATGAGTATAAACACAGCCAAAACCGAAGTAATGCAAGTTAGCAGATCGCCGGGCCCACTAAGTATACAGATATATAGTACAACTCTGAAACAAGTTAATGAATTTTAATATCTTGGAAGTATGATAACAGAAGATAGCAGATTGGACAGAGAAATCGAAATCCGATGTCAAAAAGCTAGTGCACTTACATATCAACATATCAACTATCACCCTTACTGAAACATCCAAATGTACCCATGTTCGCAAAACGACAGATAATAAACTGCATATTCACACCAACCATATGCTACAAATCTCACACCTGGACTTTATCCAAATCACACTTTCGCAAAATCAACGCCTGTGAGATGAGATGCCTGAGGAGAGCTGCCAACTTAAATAATCCGAGCCCGATTAATAAATTCTATTATCAGACAGACTGTGGGATCAACACCTTGTGGCACATTTACTGAAAGACAGAAGATCAAGTGGTTTGGCCATGTCGTTAGAATGCAACACCAGCAACTACCATCACTGGCCTTATATCAAAGATCATCTGCGACGAGACCACGAGGACGTCCAAGAAGAAAATGAATTGACGACATCAGAGACATTGTACAACCACACGGAATGACACTATCCAGTGCCACCCACCGGGCGCTGGAACGCAAATTATTCCTCCCCACGACGCTTGACGACAGAGTTGGAAGATGATGATGATGATGAAAGCATACGGATTTATTGCATAACATCGTCGTCATTTGATCATCATCGTCAACATCAGTGCCCTGCCAGTCAGTATTGATGTTCATGTCTCTCCACATCTCGGTCTATGGTGTTCTGTATCAACCTTGATGATTTTATTTCTCCACGCTATCGTCTCAGTCCACGCAGCTTACGTTTCTATTCCCATGAATATTTCGAGTTGTCATGCTAGTCTCCGATGACACTGTACCCATCACATGACCAAAGAAAGCTGTTTATCTCTTTCTTATAGTTACATAATAATGTTCTAGTTTCATTAGCCACTCCAAGGCAATCGGTGTTAGTTACTTTGGTCACCCGAGTAATTCGCAACATTCGTCTCTGAAACCACATCTCCGCTTACCTTTCATTTTTCTGGAATGCAACTTTTATTTGCCCTAGTCTGCTCTTAATCTCTGACGTGCATATTCCATCTTCCATCTGATCTTACAATTGCCCCTAGATATTTAAATGCATCAACTTGCTTAAGCATGTTCCATTCTAGTGTTATTTCACTATTCACAACATGATGTTTTTCATGTCCTATCTGTATTTTTTTTTAAATCTCAGTTACACATGCACGGTATGATTGTTAATCATGGTTGGTTTATGTCTCAGTAGTAATATTTGATGTCAGACTAGATTCCATATTTGCAGGATGCCGATGGGAAGGCGAGTGTTATGATGTAGGGGCCTTCGTGAAAGACATCTCCGTGAAAGACAAGAAAGACAAGAAAGACAAGAGAGACATGAAAGGCAAGAAAGGCAAGAAAGACAAGAAAGGCAAGAAAGTCAAGGAGGGTAAGAAAGACCGAACGTGTGCAACCAATACGTGCACACCCGTGGACAGAGACGACAAAATTGTCTATGAGATGCAAATGAAATTAGGTAGGTTCGACATGTGCTTGTTTGCTTTCATTCTCTCTGAACACTAGGTTACAGACATTTACCACTGACATACATTCTGCATCTTCGCTCTCCCTTGAAAGAAAACGGGTCACACACGGATATGCACCTCGCAGGTCAGTGTGTCCAACATCGACATGCGTTTGTGTAAGGCTTGCTTCTACCAGACAGATACCACCCAATGTATGGGGCTCTGTATACCCTTGGAGTGGATTCCTTACCTTTTAATTTTCACAGGCCTACTCTTTACAATTTCTGACTGTCCGGGGATGTGTAATGTGCACAACGTCCACTTGGAGCCTCCTTGTCTAGATGTTTCTGTGGTGATTTTGACATGAGTATAATACTATTGACAATGATCCATTGCAGCAATAGCTGAAACGCACAAGAATCTAGCAGACCCTCAGACGAACGGATCAAGACAGACCCACGGCAGCAGCTGGTGTAACATTTATTCCCAGATAGGGTTCATCAAACATGCTCACTCGGCAGGCTAAGATGCGTTTAGTCACAAAAGACATTCGTATTTATACTTCGTCCCATCGCATCCCGTACACGTAATGACCCTAAATTGTATCAATACACTCCACCTATAGCAACCTTTCTCTTGTATCTGTAAATCAGTCGCTATAGCTATGTAGTTCTTATTCAGTACTTCTAGTTGTGCTTAGTTAGAAATACATACTTGCAATTATAGGTCTTAGTCAGATATGACTCAGCTACCGTACAACAGTAGACTGAGTGAGCTACCGTACAACAGTAGACTGAGTGAGCTACCGTACAACAGTAGACTGAGTGAGCTACCGTACAACAGTAGACTGAGTGAGCTACCGTACAACAGTAGACTGAGTGAGCTACCGTAAAACAGTAGACTGAGTGAGCTACCGTACAACAGTAGACTGAGTGAGCTACCGTAAAACAGTAGACTGAGTGAGCTACCGTACAACAGTAGACTGAGTGAGCTACCGTACAACAGTAGACTGAGTGAGCTACCGTACAACAGTAGACTGAGTGAGCTACCGTACAACAGTAGACTGAGTGAGCTACCGTACAACAGTAGACTGAGTGAGCTACCGTACAACAGTAGACTGAGTGAGCTACCGTACAACAGTAGACTGAGTGAGCTACCGTACAACAGTAGACTGAGTGAGCTACCGTACAACAGTAGACTGAGTGAGCTACCGTACAACAGCAGACTGAGTGAGCTACCGTACAACAGTAGACTGAGTGAGCTACCGTACAACAGCAGACTGAGTGAGCTACCGTACAACAGTAGACTGAGTGAGCTACCGTACAACAGTAGACTGAGTGAGCTACCGTACAACAGTAGACTGAGTGAGCTACCGTACAACAGTAGACTGAGTGAGCTACCGTACAACAGCAGACTGAGTGAGCTACCGTACAACAGTAGACTGAGTGAGCTACCGTACAACAGTAGACTGAGTGAGCTACCGTACAACAGTAGACTGAGTGAGCTACCGTACAACAGTAGACTGAGTGAGCTACCGTACAACAGTAGACTGAGTGAGCTACCGTACAACAGCAGACTGAGTGAGCTACCGTACAACAGTAGACTGAGTGAGCTACCGTACAACAGTAGACTGAGTGAGCTACCGTACAACAGTAGACTGAGTGAGCTACCGTACAACAGTAGACTGAGTGAGCTACCGTACAACAGTAGACTGAGTGAGCTACCGTACAACAGTAGACTGAGTGAGCTACCGTACAACAGTAGACTGAAGTGAGCTACCGTACAACAGTAGACTGAGTGAGCTACCGTACAACAGTAGACTGAGTGAGCTACCGTACAACAGTAGACTGAGTGAGCTACCGTACAACAAGTAGACTGAGTGAGCTACCGTACAACAGTAGACTGAGTGAGCTACCGTACAAAGTAGACTGAGTGAGCTACCGTACAACAGTAGACTGAGTGAGCTACCGTACAACAGTAGACTGAGTGAGCTACCGTACAACAGTAGACTGAGTGAGCTACCGTACAAACAGTAGACTGAGTGAGCTACCGTACAACAGTAGACTGAGTGAGCTACCGTACAACAGTAGACTGAGTGAGCTACCGTACAACAGTAGACTGAGTGAGCTACCGTACAACAGTAGACTGAGTGAGCTACCGTAACAACAGTAGACTGAAGTGAGCTACCGTACAACAGTAGACTGAGTGAGCTACCGTACAACAGTAGACTGAGTGAGCTACCGTACAACAGTAGACTGAGTGAGCTACCGTACAACAGTAGACTGAGTGAGCTACCGTACAACAGTAGACTGAGTGAGCTACCGTACAACAGTAGACTGAGTGAGCTACCGTACAACAGTAGACTGAGTGAGCTACCGTACAACAGTAGACTGAGTGAGCTACCGTACAACAGTAGACTGAGTGAGCTACCGTACAACAGTAGACTGAGTGAGCTACCGTACAACAGTAGACTGAGTGAGCTACCGTACAACAGTAGACTGAGTGAGCTACCGTACAACAGTAGACTGAGTGAGCTACCGTACAACAGTAGACTGAGTGAGCTACCGTACAACAGTAGACTGAGTGAGCTACCGTACAACAGTAGACTGAGTGAGCTACCATACAACAGTAGACTGAGTGAGCTACCGTACAACAGTAGACTGAGTGAGCTACCGTACAACAGTAGACTGAGTGAGCTACCGTACAACAGTAGACTGAGTGAGCTACCGTACAACAGTAGACTGAGTGAGCTACCGTACAACAGTAGACGGTACTACCTGCTTTCTGCTACCGTCGAATGTTGGGAGGCGCTTATCAAACCCGCACCTCACATTGTGTCAATAACTTCGCGCGGAGGAGTGCAATTGAAAATACACAAGCCATACGCTAGTGCGAGGAAATACAATCTAAAGACAAAACGCCATGGCAGGAAAGATGAAGACCTAAACCTTGGTCGACAATTGTCTAGGATGGAAGCTCCAACAGACGGACAGTTAGAGTATTGCTTTGCTGGTCAGGCGTTTTATGCAGTTTGTCTTGTTCCAGACTTATTGGTGTTACCTTTCCTCTGGAGTTAACTACTCAGGCGGAGAGGGGGATCGTGCTTCATGGGCAACACATATTCTCTAAATGCAACCCGGACTTTGTGTTATAGAGAGGTACAACTCCATATTTAGAAACTATTCCAGAGCGAACTACATGGAAAGATGAATATAGACTATCGCTACAAATCCAGACAAAAGTGAGAGGAATATTTGACAAGGAAGAACAGAATAGTCTGCAGCGCAGAACAGCCACTCTCAGCTTCCTTGATGACGAATACCCACAGGATCTCTGGATCCGAGTCTACACAAATGGTTCAGCGCAAAATGCTGTTCGAAATGGAGGAGCGGGAGTGTATATAGAATACCCAAATAATACTAGGGACATGGCCAGAGTTCTAACAGGAACATAACTATGATGCTGAAATTGAGGCAGACAAGATAACAATAGAGACATTACAAAATACCAGCCATGGTAGACAACCTGTGGTGATATTGACAGATGCAAATGTTAGAAATAGAGGCACTCCTAACTGGGAAATTACCAGTTCTAAGGACACTACTTTCTGAACTTAGCAGTCAGCATAAGGTCACCATACAGTGGATACCATCCTACTGTGGAGTACCCGGAAACGACAGAGCTGATCGATTCGCTAAGGAATTAGCAAAAGAAGAACAGCCTTATGTGCCCATTACATACCACCAAAAGAAAAGAATGATCAAATTAGTCAGAAGGCCGCCAAACCCTACTGACGACGACTACCACGTTATGGACAGACCAGAACAGGTCATTATTCTGCGCCTCAGACCAGGACACAATAGATTACGCAACAACATGTATACAAAATTCAAGATTGGTGACTCAGCCATGTGCACATGTGGTTTGGCGTCGCAGACAGCAGAGCACATACTCCAGGACTGCCCAAACTACAACATATCCAGGTGAACCTTCTGGCCTAGAGAGACAACAGTACAAGATAAACTCTATAGACCGCTGAGTGAACTAAAACAGACTGTTAGATTCATACAAGAGACAACATTGCAGTTATAGACATATTTCAAGCGAACGAAAGGAGAAGAAGAAGAATAAGAAACTATTTTCTATCAAGACTGCACGGAATCTGTCAAAAAGTGCAGTTCTACCCCTTAATTTTTGGAACTGTAACTCTAGCTCTTTACTTGCAGCTCTGTAGCTCAAACTCAGTAACTCAAGCAATGCATTTATAGCTTGCTCACCACCCCTCCCCCCATATCTCTCTCTCTCTCTCTCTCTCTCTCTCTCTCTCTCTCTCTCTCTCTCTCTCTCTCTCTCTCTCTCTCTCGTCAGATATGACTGAGCTACCGCATGACAGTAGACGGTACTACATGCTTTCTGTCAGCGCCGAATGTTGGGCGGCGCTTACCAAACCCGACACCCCACAACGGCTTCGGGCGGAAGAGCGCAATTGGGAGGGTACTAGCCTTATCCTGGTGCGAGGAAATGCAACCCACAGACAAAATAAGTCATGGCAGGGCAGACCAGGCCCTAATCCTTGGTTGGCAGCTGGTCTAGGATCGAAGCTACGACAGGCGGACAGTTATAGCATTGCTTTGCTGATCCGGCAGCTTCTTCAGCTTGTCTTGTTCCAGATGTAGAGGTGTTAACTTTCCTCTGGAGTGAACTAGGCAGGCCGAGAGAGGGATCATGCTGCATGGGCAACACATGGTTTCTTTATATTAGCCAAGGCTTTGTGCTATGGAGAGTTCTGAAGTTTGTTTAACAATTAACAAAAAGAAGACACAGATTATGTCACAAGGTGCACATGGTGTACCATCAATCTTTATTGACGACGCTGAACTGGAGATAGTAGACCATTTTACATATCTAGGATCATAGGTAAATAGCAAATTATCCCTAGATCAGGAAATCAACATCAGGATTGGCAAGGCAGCAACAACAATGAACATGTTAGCAAAAAGAGTCTGGGAGAACAGAAAGCTTACTGCCAAAACAAAAGTCCTCGTCTACCAAGCCTGTGTCCTTAGTACTCTTCTTTATGGTAGTGAAACCTGGACAACTTACTCACGCCAAGAGAAACGTTTAAACAGCTTTCATATGCGGTGTCTGCGAAGAATACTTGGTATTAAGTGGCAAGACAAAATCACAAATACTGAAGTATTGGAAAGATCAGGTTGTGTGATGGTGTATTCCATGCTCAGTCTTCGTAGACTTAGATGGATAGGACACGTTAGGAGGATGGATGATGGTAGAATACCAAAGGACATCTTTTTTGGTGAATTACATACGGGTAGGAGATCTCAGGGTCGGCCTCTACTACGATACAAAGATGTGTGTAAGCGGGACATGATTGATACAGGCATTGATAATGCACATTGGGAGCACGTCGCCGCTGAACATGTTGCATGGAGGGCAACTATCAGAAATGGAATAAAGACAAAGGAGAAAATGATTGCAATTAAAGCACACACAGAGCGTGAGAGACGTAAGATGGTGCAAAATGGTGGAAATGACCATGTTTTCACATGCACCTACTGTGGGCAAAGATTTGCAGCAAGAATTGGCCTTACCAGCCATATATATAAAACACAATGTATGTATGTATGTGTGTCCGTTTTTTATGCGTTCGCGAACGGTCCATCCGATGGAGATGACATTTTCTACATGTTTTCTTTTCATTCCTGTGCTACCAACTGTCATAGTTTTTTAGTGTACAATCAGCTATTTACTTACCTAAATTTAATATTTAAATTTAAATTATCTATATAGCGAGGGGACTTAACATAAGAAAAGTTATTTCAAGATGCATAACATTTAATAACATTGCTGTTATTTTATATATAGATTGTTGCATTGTTTTCAAAGATTTATAAACTCTTTGTCTACAGTTATTTACAGGCATATGAGTTATAATAAATAATGATATAATCTTTAAGGCATTTGCATAGTTTTCATAAAAAAATAATGCATCTATTTAAATAGTGAAAATTGTTAAACTCATCTTTTTATTTTTCTTCAACAGCACATTAATTCTTTTTAACATTCTCATATGTATGGCGCATGACACCCACATTTGGTAGTTATGAAGCCCATGTTAAAAGTTACTTTTCATGCATTTTAATGCTTATTGTTCTTTTGTTGTCAAAGAATTGCTTCATAAGAGATGTTGAATGAAAGAATGTATGAGAGGAAATAGAGAAGAAGGGCAGAATGTGGGACGGGCCTGCGAAAGATTTTCGTTCGTTAAAAAAAAAAGTAATTTTTTTGTGAGAGAAAGTTAGTTGCATATCGCTTGCAGTACTCTGCAGTCAACACACCGCCCACCATTTATTGGCTGTTCGTGATATCTTGGTAAGTTTACTTTAGATAGTTCTCTTCCAATCATATTTTCTACTATCAATCTATCTATTCTTCTATTCTATCTACATTTTTAACGGGAACGGGCCGAACATAGATAGATAGATAGATAGATAGATAGATAGATAGATAGATAGATAGATAAAAAAATAGATAAATAGATAGATAGATAGATATATAGATAGATAGATAGATAGATAGATTAGATAGATAGATAGATAGATTGATAGATAGATGGATAGATAGATAGATAGATAGAAAGATAGATAGATAGATAGATAGATAGATAGATAGATAGATAGATAGATAGATAGATAGATAGATAGATAGATAGATAGATAGATAGATAGATAGATAGATAGATTAGATAGATAGATAGATTAGATAGATAGATAGATAGATAGATAGATAGATAGATAGATAGATAGATAGATAGATAGATAGATAGATAGATAGACAGATAGATAGATAGATAGATAGATAGATAGATAGATAGATAGATAGATAGATAGATAGATAGATAGATAGATAGATAGATCGGGAGCTTATATGACTACTTATATGAATTAAATGAGATGCTCCCCACCAGGGCCTGGGCGAAGTCGGGCCGGGTCGGACAGACAGATAGACAGGCAGACAGATAGACAGACAGATAGATAGTCGGGAACGGGAGCTTATATGAAGCCGGGCCGGGTCAGACAGACAGACAGACAAGCAGACAGACAGGCAGATAGATAGATAGATCCTTGCCAGGGCCTGAGCGAAGCCGGGCCGGGTCAGCTAGTATATATATATATATATATATATATATATATATATATATATATATATATATATATATATATATATATATATATATATATATATATATATATGTGTAGTCTTATCTCATCTCATCAGGTTCCTCTTATATCTTATATCTTGCGGTGTCGACGTTAACTATAAACAACGGGAGAGTGCCCGCCTATGGACTTCATGTATCGATATTCCCATTGGACTCTGCAATTCCCCTCCGTGCATTGTTTTCGTGGTCGCCTCTTTCTCTGCTTCCATCTAGTCAGGGGTCACCAAACTACGGCCAATTCACAGCCAATGTCAATTCATCCGATGCGCCGATGGTACTCAAATTTGATTGACAAAACTTATGAAAAACAAGACGTTGTGATACAATTTAAATGTAAATATTATGTTTAGAATACTAGGCGATCGTCACCTCCTGGCTACTGTGTGCCTCAAATTTACTATTTTAAATTTTAAATTATTGTATCTAGATCAATTTAGAATCTAGATTAATTTAGAATTAAATTGTAAAAAGACACAGATTATGGTCGTCACTAGGAAGAACGAAATACCACAATGTAATATACAAGTAAATGGGAATATTCTTCAACAAGTGAATAGATACAATTATCTCGGAACAGTAATAACATCTGATGGAAGATGCCTTGAAGAGATTAGATCAAGAATCGCCATGGCAAAAGTAGCCTTTAGCAAGATGAAAAACATACTGACAAATAAAAAGATGTCAATTGAAACGAGAAAAAGAGTGTTGAGGTGCTACATAGAACCTGTACTTTTATATGAATGTGAAGCTTGGACAATGAGCAGTCAAGCTGAAAAACATGTGATGGCTGTAGAAATGTGGTTTCTGAGGAAAATGCAAAGAATACCATGGACAGCCAGAAAGACCAATGAACAAGTCCTTCAAGAAACAAATAAAGATCGTAATCTGATCAGAGACATTAGACGTAGACAGTCACAATTTTTTGGGCATGTTATGAGAAGAAATGATTTGGAGAACTTGGTGACAACTGGTAAGATCGAGGGGAACAGACCAAGGGGAAGACCTAGAAACAAATATCTGGATGGCTTGGCCTTGTGGCATGGTCGAGACAGAAACACGGAACTGATCCACGACTCTGTTGATCGAGTGAGATGGCAGAACATGACCGCCCACGCTTACCGGCATGGCACATGATGGATGGATGGCATGAAGTTTTGCAAGACTAAAACCGTCAGTGAATTAAGCTTCTAGGTGTTACAGTTTATGGTGGAAACGTGAGCGTGAGTGAATATATATACCACCATCCTGATCACGAAAGGCATATTTCAGTAGAAGTGAAAAGTATATTCCAAAGAGGATGGGGCCTAGTGCGCAACCTTGCATACCTCCACACTTGATTTCAAACTCTTCTGAAGTTGCACCATCAAACTTGATTAAACCCTTCATGCCAATGTGGAACGATTACACAATGGACAGAAGGGTTGGTGGGCAGCCAATGTTCTTTACTGCCTTGAACAGATCCTCACGACTGACCAATCAAATGCCATTGTGAGGTCCATGAGGGAAATAAACAGTTGGTGATTTTATTTCCCGGAATTTGTCTTGCATTTGTCGCAATGAGAATATAATATCAAACGTAGACCGGTTATGTCGGAAGCCGCACTGTGATTCGGAGTAGACTTGATCTCCTAGGACTTGAAGTCTGCGCAGAACAATTCTGGCAAATACTTTTCCAACAATACACAGAAGTGAGATACCCCTATAGTTGTTGCAGTCGCTTCGATCGCCCTTGTTCTTGTACAGTGTTATGATACTTGAATCTTTGAAATCATGTGGGACTTGTCCTTCTCGCCAGCATAGCTCTATTAGCTGGTGGATCTGTAGAGTGAGTGTGGCTTGCTCACTCCTGATAAAAGCTATTGGAATCCCAACCTTACCTGGAGCCTTGCCAGATGCAAGTTCATGTATATCACACTTAACTTCTGTTATGGTGGGAAGTGTGTCCAGGTGGTCTAGAGTTGGTAGAACCTCTATAACGTTGAGGGCATCATCCGCTAGCTTGGTCTCGCTTGAGTAAAGCTCTAAATAGTGCTCTACCCATCTATCCATCTGCTTTTTCTTATCAGTGATGATTTCTCCAGTAAAGGTTTTCAATGGTGCACTTCCTTTGATCATTGGACCACATGCGTTTTTATCCCTTCATATATGCTTCTGATGTTTCCCTTATCACTTGCTTTTTGAATGGACTCACATAACTAATATTCATTTGCACACTGCCTGGCAGCCTTTTGCACATCCTTCCTAGCTTACCTTAGCTCACTGCTTCAGCTACCTTTGACCATTGTTTAAATATAACGTAAGACATAACGAACGACTAAGTATGCTTCATGTCCCTAAACCTATTGTAGACTTATATAAAACAAGCTTAGCATACCCTGCCGTTCAGTTGTGGAACAATCTTCCACAAGAAATCAAAGACACTACCAAACATTATACACACATTCGCAACCTGTTTGAACAATACCTCAGTACAGACTACATCACCCCATTAAAACAAAAACACAACAACAACAACAACAACAAAGACAATAATAATGGTAAATTATCTCAAACGACAACTAGGCAAAAACTATTCCCATAAGTAAGGCACGGTACACCTTCCTTAGGTATTTATAATACCCATGTTAAACATTGCCTCATTGAGTCATGTATTATTGATTATTTTTCATGATTTGTAATGCGTATTGTTATTTTGTTGCCAATGATTTGCTTTATAAGTGATGGTGAATGAAAGAATGTATGAGAGGAAATAGAGAAGAAGGGCAGAATGTCAGACGGGAGTCTAGCCACTACGCTACCGCAGCTTCCGTGTTAGCATACAACTGACAGGACACGGTTATCTTGTTGCAGGCTGTGAAGCAGGAGGCGTATGTTATCCCATGGGAGCTACCAGGATTAAAAAGTGTAAAATCTCGAAATGTACCAAGTCCGATGTGAACTCCCCAGACGAGTATTCGATGAAATTAACACACAAACGTACGTTGTATGTGTGGCTTTCTTTATATCTCTCTGAGCATTGTGTTGGGGTAATTTGATAATGAAATCCCTAAACCTGTAGAGGGCATACTGCCAGACTAGACAATAACCCCATCCAGGATGAATGCACCGCCTGGACCATGATCTGGTCACATCCTAGGATGCCTCTCCGCGGCCGTGAAGATCTAGTATCTGTCTCGGACGCTCAGACTGGTTTGTGGTCTTATGGAGAGGAAGAACATATAAATACCACATGTGGATACCGAGTCGGAAGACAAGTGTCTGCTCCAATCTGACCTCGATAGAACAATACCTTGCCAGAGCACAAGTAACCTCAACAAGGCATCATGTCTTCTTCATGACATCTGTACAACCAAACCAACGAACGGACGAGTGAAGCAACATACACACAAACCTACCTTTACAACCTACACATAAATCAATCATCCAACCAATCAACCAATTAAGCAGCCAATCTAATAACCAACTAACCAATCAATCATTCCATTTTCTTTTCTGTTTTATATTGTACTTATTGCTTGTTATATTTGGTTAACAATCTATAAACGTGAACCATCCAACTATATTCTATAGCAAGTCTACACCATGGAAGACTGAGGTATGATTCTGCATAAAGTGTGTTCCTGGATTTTGTTGAAAAGGCCATTGCTCTAGCTGTATAGTTCTAGCTCTGTAATTTTGTTTATGTAGTTTAAGATCTGTAGTTTAGTTCTGTAGGTTTAGTTCTGTAGTTCTAGTTCTGTAGTGTTAGTTCTGTAAGTTTAGATCTATATTCCTAGTTATGAAGTTTTACATCTGCAGTTATGTTTTGTGGATTATTCCAAAGACATTTAACTGTGTAAAACATCAGAAACTTTGGGAAATTATGAGTAATATGGGCTTCCCATCACATATAGTACAAGTTATAAAAATGCTCTGTCTAGACCAACACGCAGCGGTTAACGTTGATGGCGAGACATCAGACTGGTTAAACATCAAACAAGGAGTCCGTCTGGGCTGTGTGATGTCACTCTATTTGTGAAACCTGTACACCTAAAATATAATGAGAAATGTCAGAGATGATATAACCAGGGAGTAATATGATGCCCTAAATATCGGTGGTCATGAAATACCAGAGATTCGATATGCTGATGATACAGTATTACTATCCACATCACAGAATGGTTTAGAAAACCTAATTACCTCAACCTAAAGAAATAGTGAAAATCACAACTTATATCTTAACATAGCCAACACAAAGATAATGCATACATATAAAACTACTATGGAGAAAGAAATATATGTTAATGAGGAAGGATGGAGGTGGTGGACAATTTCGAATATCTTGGGTCATTGATTACCAACAATGGCGACACAATGAAAGAAATTAAACAACGACTATCAATTGCTCTTCAAAGACTAAAACAACTGAATAAATTATGGATTGGGACAGATAGAACTGCACAAATTAGATTTTTAAGAGCACGCACGTTTCCCATTTGTAACGTACTCCTGTGAGGCCTGGACACTTACCAATCAAGTTGGACATGCTTTTGGGTGTAAAAATTATAGACGGGTTCTAAGAATATCTTGTGGAAAGAAAAGAACAAATGCACCCATACGTCAAGAGCTGAATATTGAAAAGGGTTGGCCATTAAAGGCGACAAAATAAAGAAAAATTGTTATATTATGGTCACTTGAAATGTCATGAGAGTTTGGAGAGAAAAATAATAGAGGGGTTTGTGCCTGGGAAGAGAGAAAGAGGAAGGCCAAAGAGAAGATGGGTGCAGGATGTTATGGATGATCTTCAGATGGGTGTATCGGACGCAGGACATCTTGCTTGTGATTGAGAAGTTTTCCTGAAGGTTATTATGGGAGCTAGGTCTTGCAAAGAACATGATACTGTATGAATGTAGGTTTCATGCTGTAGTTTTAATTACGTAAGTATGTATGCAGGTATGCATGTGTTTATATGAATGTTCGTGTGTACGTGTGCCTGTCTGTCACGTAACATTGTAATATGCATTGTTTATGTTTATCCAGGCTTGGCCATGGTAATGTTATTCCCATGTGAACGGTCCCATCGGAAGGGATGGGATATGCATAAATTACCATGGAATGGGATGGGATGAGACGAAAAACGTTGTCCCATGGACACGCCTATGTGTTTACCATATTAGTTTTACAATGCTTTTTCCCCTAAGTGAGTTGAATTGAGTTGAGTTAAGAACCGACATCACTGCACTCAGGACATTCCCATACGTGCTCAGTCCCCTCATTCAACAGCCAGCGAAGAGTCATACTACTAATCGTTCCCACCGCCATCTGATTAAATGTTCTCCTTGTCTTCCCTCTCAGTATTGAGATTCTTCCAGAACCTCTGCCGATTCCCCGCAATCTCATTCTTTCCACATATGGGTTCTCAATCAGTTCCTCCGCCTTCTCCACCTGGTCCCACAAGCGTACGACCACCTTCCCCTTGTCCATAGGCAAGATACCACCAAGAGGTGCATTCCCTGCTAGCCTATCAGCCTGTTCATTCCCCCATACACCCGCATGGCCAGGGCAAAATATCCATACAATTCTCAAAAACTGCGACCTCTGAAGCGACGAGAGCCATTCCACACGAAACATTCCTTTCTCCATCTTGCTAAGCACACTCTGTGAATCCGTAATGAACACAACGTGTGCTGCAGTAGTCTCCTCTAGCCACCGGAATGCCGCTGTTACTGCCTCCACCGCCATTCTCATACTGGAGGTCGTAGTCTCATATGCCAGGCTCTCCTTTATCAAGACTCTTCAAGACTCAAGATTCCCCTATGTGAATGTAAGATGTACAATGATGAATGAGTGATTGGAATGTCCGAATGTAAGGCAACAGACCTGCGTGCCCTATTTGCGTCCCTTTGAAAATAAAGTTCGTTCGTTCATTTGTTCTGTAGTTCTAGCTCTCTAGTTCTGTATCTGTAGTTTTAGTACTGTAATTGTAACTCCATTGTAGTTCTATAGTTTTAGTTTTAAAGTTATATTTCTGTAGCTTTAGTTCAGTAGTTCTAGCTCTGTAATTCTAGTTCTGTAATTCTAGTTCAGTAGTTCTAGTTCTGTAGTTCTAGTTCTGTTGTGTTTAAATCTGTAGTTCGAACTTATTAGCTCCAGCCATGTAGTTATATATGTATAGTCACGTGGTCGGCGGTATCGGAAAGTAAACTGGGCGTTTTGGGGGATTATGGAAGTGACCACCTGCTATGATCGGTGTTGATTAACAAATCTAGCACGTTCAAGGTTATTAGAGCACAAACACCTTTATTGGTTATAACTGACAGAAGGATTAGACCGACATAAAGCAAAGATGAAACATACAAAAGGCGCTGATTAGACCGGAAAAAACATGGATTAAATCGACAGAAAGCATTGGTTAGACCTACAGAAGGCATAGATTAGACAGAATGCATGAATTGACCGAGAGAAGGCATGAATTAGACCGACATAAGACATGGATTAGACCTATAGTAGGCATGGATTAGAACGACAGACGGCATGGATAAGACCAACAGAAGGCATGAATTGGACCGATATAACGCACGGATTATTTCGACAGGAGGCATGGATTAGATGGACAGAACGCCTGGATTTGACCAACAGAAGGCATGGATTAGACCGACAGAAGGCATGGGTTATTCTGACAGAAGGCATGGGTTATTCCGACAGAAGGCATAAATTATGACGACAAAAGGTATGGATTATGACGTCAGAAGGAGTGGATTAGACCAACAAAAGGCATAGATTAATACGTCAGAAGGCATGGTTTAGACCAACCGAAGGCATGGATTAGAACGACAGAAGGCATTGATAAGACCGACAGAAGGCATGAATTAGATTGATATAAGGCATGGATTATTTCGACAGAAGGCACGGAATAGACCTTCAGAAGGCTTGGGTTATTCCGTCAGAAGGCATGAATTATGACGACAAAAGGTATGGATTATGACGTCAGAAGGCATGGAATAGACCGACAGAAGGCATGGATTATGACATCAGAAGACATGGTTTAGACCAACAGAAGGCATTGATTAGACCGACAGAAGGCATGGATTAGACCGACAGAAGGCATGGATTAGACCGACAGAAGGCATGGATTATGACATCAGAAGACATGGTTTAGACCAACAGAAGGCATTGATTAGACCGACAGAAGGCATGGATTAGACCGACAGAAGGCATGGATTATGACATCAGAAGACATGGTTTAGACCAACAGAAGGCATTGATTAGACCGACAGAAAGCATGGATTAGACCGACAGAAGGCATTGATTAGACCGACAGAAAGCATGGATTAGACCGACAGAAGGCATGGATTATGACATCAGAAGACATGGTTTAGACCAACAGAAGGCATTGATTAGACCGACAGAAAGCATGGATTAGACCGACAGAAGGCATGGATTAGACCGACAGAAGGCATGGATTAGAACAACAAGAGGAATGGATTAGACCTACATAAGGCATGGATTAGACTTACAGAAGGCTTGGTTTTGGAAGTCAGAAGGCATAGATTAGACCGATAGAAGGCATAGATTAGACCAACAGAAGGCATGGATTAGACCAACCGAACGCATAGATTAGACCGACAAAAGGCATGGATTAGACCAACAGAAGGCATGGATTATGACATAAGAAGACATGGTTTAGACCAACAGAAGGCATTGATTAGACCGACAGAAGGCATGGATTAGACCGACAGAAGGCATGGATTAGAACAACAAGAGGAATGGATTAGACCTACATAAGGCATGGATTAGACTTACACAAGGCTTGGTTTTGGAAGTCAGAAGGCATAGATTAGACCGATAGAAGGCATAGATTAGACCGACAGAAGGTATGGATTAGACCAACAGAAGGCATGGATTAGACCAACTGAACACATAGATTAGACCGACAAAAGGCATGGGTTAGACCGACATAATTCATGGATTAATCCGACAGAAGGCATGAATTAGACCGACATAAGTCATGGATTGGCCTGCATAAGGCTTGGATTAGACCGACAGAAGGCATGGAATAGAACAACAGAAGAAATGGATTAAACTGACATAAGGCATAGATTAGGCCTCCATAAGGCATGGATTGGACCGACATAAAGCATGAATTAGACGGACAAAAGTCATGGATTAGATCGACAGAAAGCATGATTTAGATCGACAAAAGCAATGCATAGTCCGACAGAAGGCGTGAATTAGACGGTCAGACGGAATAGATTAAGCCGACATAAGGCATGGATTATACCGACAAGAGGCATGGATTAAATCGAGAGAAAGCATTGATTAGACCAACAGAAGGCTTGGATTAGACCGACATAAGGCATGGATTACTATGACATAAGGCATGGGCTAGGCCTACATAAGGCATGTAAAATAAAGTAAAAGGTTAAAGTGAAACCATGTGAAAAAAAGTAAAAATAAGTGCAGATGAGCAGCACCCTCTGCATGACGCTATATTCAGAGAAAAGGGTGACAGGCTAAAGGGGGGCAAATCATGGATGAGTCGGGCGGAAGATGTCGTCAGACAGGTCTGCAGTCTTACCAGTATCAACTCCGGCAAAGAAATGGGTGCCGGTGCCTCCAACTTTTAAGTGCACTTTCTCCTGCATTATCACACTCTACAGACGGTGCAGAGAGCAGAACCCTGCCGCTGTCAATGCTGAGGTTAACGCACTCATCTATGAACACTCAGATAGCCCCGAAGTGCTTATCTATACAGATGGATCTGTTGTAAAGCAGCAGAGAAGTGCGTGGGCATTTACAGCCCGTTCAGCGGGCCGAACTGTTCAAGAATCCAGTGGTGTCCACTCTATGACCACGAGCAGCATGACGATGGAGGTGATGTCAGTTACACCGGCTTTCATATGGCTGGAATCACAGCATTATACCAACGTGTGTGTACTAAGTGATTTAATGAGCATGGTTCAGAAGGTCGAAGCTGGATCTGTACGTAGACAGTGGACTGAGTCGCTGCGGAAGTCTATTGTCCGTAAAGTCACCTGTCGTAGTAATTCCTGGGGTGAGGGAAGCATACTATTACATCTTAATAACGGGATAGATGCACTCTGGGACTACCATAAATCTCAGTCTACAGACCCCACCAGCCCTTGGATTCCTGTCTCTCTCACTCTCAACCGCGGGACAATACCTTTTTCACCTCTCATCCAGAACAGATGACACGACTCTGGTGTCTACACATAATGACTAGATGATATAATGTATAAGAGGATTATCAACAAAGGGAATGTTCATGAGAGAATCCTGGCCACCGCCAGGAGATAGAAGAAATGGCTATCTGGATTAGTCTCAGGCCGTCTCACTCATCACTGTACACTTGGTACGATACCACAAGGTTAAAGAGGTCACTCATCTGCACACGTAGTGTGGAATGTCTCTGCCGAGGTGTAGTCTCAACTGGAATGACTAGCCCGTCAATGTGGTGACTCCAAGTTGCGGTGGTACGTGATGACTCCGGACTAACATCCCTGTAGAAGTTCTGAAGGCCGGTCCTTCAAGCTTCACTGGTAAGGCCTGTGCTAGACAACATTCCTAAGAAGCCACCATAACATTTAACCCACAGTTAACAATGTCAAAGTTCTGGAAACAGATGGTGGTCTCTTATGGGATCAGGATGGGTATAACTGGGCCTATAAGCACAGAAAGTTGGCACAGTTCAAGTTGACTCTGTCACTCAAAGTCAGTACTGGTAGCGCGTGACCCGGTAAGGAATGTCACAACTGTTCATAATCCTACATGGTAGACTGTTCCCGGAACACCCGGCCATCATGAAATAAAGGGTAATGTAGTTCTTCTCTACCCGTTTGGCTAGTGGGTCATAATGTCAAAACTGTTCACAGACAAGAGGACACGATACTCGCCCGTGTGTAGCCATCATAATACTTGGTGGACTGGCTGAAGATCATTTAGCGTTTTAGACGGGACTGGACTGTGGCGTAGTGACTTCCCGACACGTGGTGTGGTGTAGAAGCCTCACTTCACGTCACATAGGTAAGCCCGCCATTTAGCCTTCACCAAGTCATCTTCCTCTGGTCCCGTCACGTAAGTCTCTCAGAAAGTAGAACCTTACGACAAACTGTGCCTTCAGAATTGAGGAGCTCCCGTCCCAACACTGGACGTTCTCTCGGTTTTCTTTGATAAACAGCAAGACACTGGCTTCCTCTCTCCCATTTACGAATTAACACAGTCGTTCAAACACTACGTCTTGCTCTCACGGCCGGATCTCAACTCAGCCTCTCTTTGTTCTAAGAAGGTTCTTGCGCATGCGTTAGCGGAACTGGTTGGGTTGAGCTGGTCTCACACGAACAGCCTAGAAGACAAGGGCCACCAATTGCCCTTGCGTGGGGTACATTAATACCTCGGTTGTATCCCTTCGACTAGCTTTAGACTTACGGGAAAAGGGGAATTGGACTTGTGGGAATATTGCTAGGTGAATTCTCAGCCGTTTCATCTTCGTCCCGGGACATGCGGGAGTCGAGGGAAATGAACGAGCTGATAAACTGGCTGGCTCTGCACTCCCTGTAGATGGCCAGCCCAAGGATCGTGCCGATGTTATTAACGTCCTCAAAGATATGGCGAGAACAGAGGACTTTGACGTCAGTGAATCCACATCGCTGTCCTGGATGACAGACCTGGTAGTAAGAATCGGCACAGCCAGACGCGAGAGGTACATCGGGAAAACAAAGCGCTTCGTCAACCAACACAGAACTGGCACTATTAGCCACCGGACGCTGATGCATATGCTGGGGGGAGGATCTGAGCACCTGTGGACATGTCCGGAGTGCAATGAAGATACCCCAACTGATAACTGATAACTGAAGGCATGTATTAGACCGATATAAAGCGTGAATTAGACCGACAGAAGTCATGGAATAGATCGACAGAAAGCATGATTAGACAGACAGAAGGCATGGTTTTGACCTAAATAAGGCATGAATTAGACGACACAAGACATGGATTAGACCGACAGTCGGCATGGATTAGACCGAACGAAAGCATGGATTAGACCGACAGAAGGCATGAAATAGAGCGAAACAACGCAGGGATTATTCCGACAAAAGGCATGGATTAGACCGACAGAAAGCATGGATTAGACCGAAAGTCTATCTACAAATTATTGCAGATAAGTCACACACAGAGCGTGCCAGACGTAAGATGGTGCATGATGGTGGAAATGGCCATGTGTTCACATGCATCCACTGTAGATGAACATTTACAGCGCGAATTGGCTTATCAGTAACATTAGCAGCCGCCATCGGTTGTAGTTATTATGCCGTGTTTGAAGCACAATGTAACAAATTATCGTCTGTCAAGGCGGCAAGGTGCCAATGATCTTCATTGTATATCAGTGTGGTAACGTCACTGTAAATTCGTGTGACATATTCACTGTATATTTGTGTGGTAATTTTGCTATATATTAGTGTGGTTCTTTCACAATATATAAGAGTGACACCTTCACTATATATGGGTGTGGTACATTCACAATATATGTATGCAGCACTTTCAATTTTTATGAGTGCAGTACTTCCACTGTACTTAAGTGTGTTGCACTTTCACTGTAAGTACGAATTCTACCTTACCTGTATATGTGTGTTGCACTTTCATTGTATTCAGCGAGTGTGGTGCGTTTAATTTATTGGTGGTGTGGTGATTTCATTGTGTATGAGTGCGGCAACTTCACTGTATATGAATAAGGTACTTTTACTTTAAATATGTGTGTGTGTGTGTGTGTGTGTGTGTGTGTGTGTGTTTTGACAGACAATGGTTTCTTGCATAACGCTTTAATAAAGGCGTTACAACTACAATCAATGGCGGTTAAGACCAAGGATGGAGATATACCTCCCTATGGCATAAAGCCTGAGCTGAATTGTAGAGACCATGTGCTGCCCATGCAGCATGATCCCTCTTTCGGCCTGCCTAATTTACTTCAGAGGAAAGGTAACAGCTATACGTCTAGAACAAGACAAGCTGCAGAAGCTGCTGGATCAGCAGAGCAATGCTCAAACTGTCTACTTGTCGGGGTTTCGATCCCAGACCAGTTGCCGTCCAAGGCTTTGGCCTTGTCTGCCCTGCCATGACATTTAGCGGTGAAAAATCAGCCGGGGAGAAAGCACGAGAAGAATTCTCTGATCATCAGAAGCGGTCCACCCTCGCTGAATGTTTCGGCCACTTTACCTTATGTACATGCTCAGAGTTCGGGCCCGTCCAGGTCATGACTCCTGGAGTCTTTCTCCTGCCATACGTTTTTTATTTAGATGTTTCCCTTGTCGTGTGAAGTAGTGATCTTCTGGAGAAATTTGTGTTGAGGATTTTCTTCTTGAGAGACGGTGAATAACATTGCCTGCAACGTTGCCTGCAACGTTGAATCATTTACTGTGTATCCTTGTATCACCCCGCATTACTCTTGCTCCATAGCCAACTCGAGACTTTCTCCGCTGCCTCGCCCAGTCTTTTAAGTGCCCTTTTGACCGAGTTGTTTCAACACGTTGTATGCTGAGCAAGTAATAAGGCCTATTTGGCCTATCTCAAAGGCAAATAGCCGGAAAGTATATCCTTCCTGTCTCAGGCTTGCGACCATGTCACTGTTTTTCTCCACCTTATAGGTGTGCTGCTCCTCGACTCTTGACTCGAACGGAGCAGTCAAATCGATTAGTACTAACTGATGATTCTATGAAGAGAACAGTATAATGTTTGGTCACAACTGAAATTTCTATATTTCCGCCGTGGATTTGCACGACCCTGCACGTCTACTCTCAGCTCGCAGTCTTCAGCGCCCCGGAGGATGGATGGAAGGCTGTCGGGGTAGTCGACTCAGTTGTTCGACTTTTGTCCAGATTTCGCGAAGCGTATCCACCTGGCTTTGACAACATTCTTCTTGTTTGCCTGGAGTCTTGCTACACCCACTATGGCTGCCAATTCGATGAGAAACGTGTAGTGCCACGCGAATCGGCCTTTCCCAAGGGCCGGTCTACATGCGGGCAGTACGCATTGTTCGGTCTGCTCCCGTTTGGTCTGCGTGTTGCTACACAGGGAGCATGCTGGGTCTTCGGATATACCCCATCTGACCAGGTTAACAGCTGATGGCAGGAGGTCACAAAGTGATATGACCAAGAAGATTATTCTCAGCGGTGGCAAGTGCCATATATCGTTCCACGAGAGGGGCGTCTGTATTGTTGCCTCCCATGACACCTACTGCCCTTGCTGCGGCTGCTGAACCGCTTTCTGCACTCGTATGTCGTCTCCGCCTTCACAAATCCACCATGTCTTAGCGCTGATTGGCCGACGAATTTGAATACCATTGCGTGTTGTTCTGGTAGCAAAAGGGGGGTCTATTGGACTGAGTGTGTCACATCACTTCCTTTATTAGAATTTTGCGCCACTTCGATTGTCTCGTCAACCTTCCATTTCCTTCCTGTCCTGAGCTCCGCCTGGGAGCCGCTCACTGTTTCATCTTGGGAATCGCGCAGCATCATCACCAGCCTGGCTTTTCCGACTTTGTAGTCTTCATCAACAGACGTAAACGGGAGCCTGAGTTTGAACTTCTTTGAGTACAACGCTACGTCCGACAGCCCTTGTGGCACTACCAGCTATGTCCTTGCGATGTTGCTGACATTCTTCTCTAACGCCTCTACCTTGCTCATGCACACGTCATAGAAGAGTAGGGGTCATATCAGCTTTGGGATCAACACGAACTGGAGGCACCAGAGTAAGTCTGCTATTATTGATGGCTTCCAGCGCGTTTGCTGTTGTCTCACGTATGCCTTGTATTGCATTCTTGTGCGTCAGCGAGGAATCGTACACTCGGCTGAGACTCTTTATGAGTTTCTCTATTACCGTAAGGATCGCCTGGTTAGCCATCTTAAATAGTTATCGCCACCTTGCCCTACACGATAGACAGGCTTCTCGACTTCTTGGGGTTGAAGTTTATCCTGCACCAGCCGATCAGTTGATCAAGCCTTTGGAACATGCGGTGAGAATGCTCTTATCTTGTGTCAGGATTGTCGTGTCGACCATGAAGGCCGTGCGTGGTGGCATCCTACATTCTGTTTTTGTGTGTCTCGCTCCTTGCGATTACCCGGCTGCGTGTACCGGATCATCCAGAACGACATGCATGGTCATGACACATAGTATCGGCAAAATCGTACAATCCATCAGTATACTCGCTTGAAGGTTAATCTATCTGGTCGTGAACGTCGTGGTAGAGAAGCGGAGAGTGACCCCGAAGAAATTCTGCATAAACATCGACGTGATCTCATCGGAATCCTAATGCCTTGCCACAGCATCCAATAGGGCACTGACGTGTAGGCGTTAGCCAGGTCCAATCATACCACGTGAAGGTTTGACTTTTCACTATTCCCTCTCTGGATAGCTTCCCAGATCATGGTAGCATATTCTGCACATCCTGGGACTCTCGGTATACCTCTTTGTTGAACCGCCTTGTCGACATAGCTGCTCGCCATTAAGCATGTCGTGAGTCTGCTAGTACTTTTATTGTATTTGAGTGTTGTACATTCACCATATATGAGGGCTGTACTTATATTGAATATGAGTATGGTTCTATCACCGCATACTAATGTGGTACTACACTGTATAATAGTGTCGTAATTTAATTGTATACTAGTGTGGTACTTTCACTGTATAATAGTGTTGTACTTTCGATGTATAATAGTATTGTATGTTTACTGTATTTGAAGATGGTATGTTCACTGTGTATAAGTGTTCTACTCTCACTGTATTTGAATATGGTATTTTTACTGTTTATTAGATTTGTACTTTTACTGTATATGAGAAGTTTACATTCACTGTTTATGGGTGCTGCTTGCTGTTTGCTCTAGCGGAGTCACCAATAAACCAGTAATGTTTTGTAGTTTAGTTTAGTCGACGAATCAACATCACGGCACATGAGTATAAACCATAAGTGCTACGTTCTACTCCTACCTCAAGCGTGAGTCCGGGGAATCTCAGCTCAGTACACGAACTCCGTAGCACCGGCGAGCATCCCGAAATACTTTGGGTAGACTTTTAGCTCGAATGTTTTTTTGTTTTTTATCCAGTAAATGATCCATCTTCGCACAACGAGGCCTTTTGACTATATTATGAAGCTAGCGCAATTTGTGTTTATAGAACATTCGAATCTCGTGGGAAATGTAGTCAGTATCACCCCTGGCGCCTTTATTCCCCCTCCCATTAAAATGAATAAAAAAAACATTCCGAGTTTTCATTTTAGATTGGGGCGATCATGGATCACGCGCCAATTAAACAAGAAAAACTCGCCTCAAAAGGTTGCCAAATATTCGACAACAGGCAAGCATGGAGCATGCGCTATCCCCCTCACTACCTTCATTCACACTGGTTGATGCCAACAAATCACATTTTCATTCCTTGTTTCTTCTTGCAGTTTGCATGGACGATAAGGGTGTGTGTCATTCATCGGGCAGTCGTGGATTTCGACTCAAGAAAAAAGGCAAAATCAACTGTAGATGTAATGCTGCAAGCAATGGAAAAGTAGTCTCCACATGCAGCAAATAATTTGCCCAATGTCATAATCTGAGGCTTTGTGGCCATGCATGACATCTACAGAACATATGGCAGTCCTAACATAAATGTCAAACACACTCTAATATCTCTAACACCTAATGGTAAAAACGATAGGTTATCACAAGCACACGATCGTCAAATACTCTATATTATCTCTAACACCTAATGTCAATCTCGCTACACAATCTCTAACACACGAATGTAAATCACACTATGCTGTCTCAAACACCAAATGTCAAACTCTATATACATTCTCTAACACATGAATGTCAAACACCCTATACTATCTCACTATACACTTTATACTGTACCATCTCAAACATACGAATCTCAAATACTTTAGAATGTATCCAAAACACGAATATCAAACACTCTATACCAGTTGTTCCCAAACGTTTAAAACAGAGGGCCACATCTGCTTTTTTCGGTAGTTAAGCGGGCCACAACGTTATAAAATTATAAAAGTCGTGCAATATCATTTCTACCTTTCTTAACTTTGGTCAACAAAATTCTAACACTTTAAAGGCACTCGGTGTCAGTAGGCTACTACACTGCGGTCATATTTTGGTTAAAAATCAAAAGTTCATTTAACAATAAATTTTAAATATTTCGAAAATCGCTATTAATGTAATTAATTTACAATTGTAACTGTTCTTCATGACCAGTTACAAAAGTTCAAATGCCAGTTTATCAATGTATGGGCACAAATCTGTCTTGCCCAAAGTCATAAGCGCAGCTAGGTTACTGTCGGTGAGCATGGAACGTTGCTTATTTTGTTATAACTATCATTCCGGGAAATGACTGCTCGCATCTGTAAGTCGAACCAAAACGAAAAATGTATCTCTTGGCGAATGAATGAAATATTTCAGATTGTTCGACAAGCAATAGTCGCCAGAATGAAATCATATGATCAGCTGAAGGTGAAGCAGGCAGCTCCAGAAATGTACATCTCAGTGCAGAATTGAATTTCAAATCAATTACTTCGTGCTGAAGGTTTTGCTGTAATTGACAGAGCTCGGCATCAGGAAATACGAACGGATTTATGAAGAGGGCAACATTATCCTCCTCTATTGTGATCTCTTGAAATCTCGACTGAAAGATATCCAGAAGACATTCAACTTCTACCGTATAATGTAACAAGTCGCATTTCGTTTCCACCACACGCGTCTTCAGAGTTGGAAACGCCTCTAAAGTCCCTTCAGTCTGCTGTCCGATAAACAATCGTGGTCTCATTTTAAATTTAAGAAATGTCAACGCACAAATTTGTGAATAGTTTTTTTTTCCCATGGATCCTCGCATTTAAAGAGTTTTAATGAGACGTGATGTCCACCAAAAATGCCAGGTCATTAAGCCAGTCATCGTTCAGCAGACATTCTCGTTCTGTAGGCAATGCATTTATTTCAGACAGAAACAGATAGACATTATTTTTCAGTACCATAAACGCGACAGAACTTTCCATTTAGATTTTCCATACTCATGTTTATAGGCTTTACCGGTAAATCGTTATTTGAAAAAAAAAAAAAAGAATAATAATGTCAACACAATACTACCGACTGTGCTAAACAGTTGTAACAGACGACAACATGGCGCCTTGCGCCCTCTGATTGGTCGACAAGGCTGGGATATGGGAATTTCATAACGTTTCGTTGCGAATTGAACAGGCGCATTCGATAATATCTGAGCATAACAACCATGAGCAGAGTAAATTATCGCACACTGACGGGGCGCTCTGGGTGCATTTTTGAAATTAATAAAATTTATTATATTAAATAAAGAGGCCTCGCGTGCCACTTTCTGACAGCAAGCGGGCCACAAGTGGCCCGCGGACCGTGGTTTCGGAACTTAGAGTATATACTATCCATAGTACTTAATATCAAGCACCATATACTATATACCACATGAAAGTTTAATACACTATACTTCTTCTTCTGCGTTCATCCGGTGTTTTTTTTTTCTTTTCCGGACGTGATTGCGTTGGGCCTGTTTACAGCAGAGCTGCGTTCTTGCGCCGTTAGGCCGACACATCCGACTTCTGCGAGCATTTGTTGACCGAGTTAACCTTCTCGGTAATACACTATACTATCTCTTTCATGCTTGTCAACCTTTCTATACTATCTCTAACACACTAATGTCAAACACTAAATAGTATGTATAACACCTAATATCAAATAATCTATATTATCTCTAACACACGAATGTAAATCACCTGATAATAAATCTAACACACAAATCTCAAATAATCTATTTTATCTCAAACACACGAATGCCAAACATATTATATTACCTCTAACACTTAATGTCAATCAATCTATGTTATCTCTAACACGTAATGCCAAACAATATATATTATATCAAACACGTAATTCCAAACAATCTGTATTATCTCTAAGACACAAATGCCATACAATCTATAGTATCTTTAACACACGCATGTCAAACAATCTATATTGTCTCTAACAAGCTAATGTCAAACAATCTATATTATGACTAACACCTAATATTAATCAATCTATATTATCAGTAACGCACACATCTCACACAATATGTTTTATCCATTAAACACGAATTCCAAACAATATATATTATCAATCACATGTAATGTCAATCAACATATATTATCAATCACATGTAATGTCAATCAATATATATTATCTCTAGCACGTACTACCAGACAATCTACAATATCTCTTACACCTAATGTCAAACACTATATCCCATTTCTAACATACGAATGGCAAACACTTTACACTAACACCTAATGTCAAAAACTAAATACTATCTCTGTCACATGGTTGTCCAACACTCTATACTACCTCTAAAACACGAATGACTCACACACTATGCTATCTCTAACACACACATTTCAAACACTATATAATGTCTCTAACACTTAATATAAAACGTTATATGTTATCTCTAACATATGAATGTCCAACACACTATACTATCTCTAACACACTAATGTCAAACAATATATATTATTTCTAAACCTAATGTCAAATAATATATATTATCTATAACACTCGAATGTAAAACACCCTATAATATCTCCAGCTCCAAATGTCAATCAATCTATATTAACCCGAACGCACACATTTCAAACAATCTATATTATCTCTTTCACACGAATACGAAACATTATATTTTATCTCCAACAAGTAATGTCAAACAGTCTATATTATCTCTAACACGTAATGTTAAACATTCAATATTATATCTAACAAGTAATGTCAAACAATATGTATTATCTTTACACTTAATATCAAACAATCTATATTATCCCTTACGCTCAAAACTCAAATAATCTATAGTATCTCTTAATCACGAATGCAAAACAATATGTATTATCTATAACACGTAATGTCAAAAAATATATATTATTTCTAGCACGTAATGTCAAACAATATTTATTATATCCAACACGTAAAAATAATAATCTATATTGTCTATAACACGTAATGTAAAACAATATATAGTATGTATAACACACAGATGTCAAGCTATTTATAAAATCACTAACACACGCATGTCAAACAATATATATTATCTCAAACACGTAATGTCAAACAATCTATATTACCTCTAACACGTAATGTAAAACAGTATAAATTATCTCAAGCACGTAATGTCAATATAGATAGATAGATAGATAGACAGATAGATAGATAGACAGATAGATAGATAGATAGATAGATAGATAGATAGATAGATAGATAGATAGATAGATAGATAGATAGATAGATAGATATATGGATGGATGGATGCATAGATAGATAGATAGATGGATAGATAGATAGATAGATAGATAGATAGATAGATAGATAGATAGATAGATAGATAGATAGATAGATAGATAGAACGAATGAACGAACAGTCTTTATTTTCAAAGGGTAACAAATTGGGCACTCAGGCCCGTCTTAGATTCGGCCCTTACAATCCCTCATCTTTCTTTCATCAACAGTGCATAGGAAAAAACTTTGTCGCATGAAGTTTGTAAACATAAACAAGGCATATTACTATATAGTTCTATTAGTAAAATTAAACGGAAGACCTTTTTAAATAAATGTCATTCAAGTATATGCCCCAACAATTGAATGCAGTGAAGAAAGCATAGAGGAATTTTATAATGACACGGAGTCTGCTTTGAAGAACTGCAAAAAATCAGAGATAAATATCATAATGGGTGATTTCAATGCAAAAATAGGACAGCAAGGCGATGGATGCAGTGTAGGCAACCATGGTTTGGGAGAGAGAAATGAAAGAGGATACAGACTTGTAGAATGGGTAAAAGAACAAGATATGGTTGTAGGAAACACCTGGTTTAAACAGCATCCTAGAAGATTATGGACATGGAGGAGTCCAGACAGCAGGACTAAAAACCAGATAGATTACATCCTGATTAGCAAAAGGTTTCGAAATGCGTTAACAGTCGTAAAAACAGTTCCAAATGCAGACTGTTACAGTGATCACAGATTAGTTACAGGCACATTGAGGGTAAAGTTAAAGAAAGTCAAGTATACAGCAGGCAACCCTAAATATGACTTGTGCAAATTGAAGACTGACAAAAACATACAAGATAATTTTAACATAGAAGTAAAGAACAAATTTGATATATTGTCTGATCTAGAGATCCTATTTCAAGATGTAGATGATCAATGGGAAATGATGAAGAATTCAATCAGTTGTGCAGCAGAAAAAAACTATTCCAAAAGTAAAGAAAGTGGGCCGTAAGACATGGATGACTTAAGACATTTTACAACTAATGGAAACAAGAAGACAGAACAAAAATAATCCTGCCAAATATAAAGACATTCACAGAAAAGTGAGAACCTTATGTAAGGAGGCAAAAGAAACATAGCTTGAGAAAAATTGCAGAGAAATTGAAAAACAACACAACAGTAACAATGCGAAACTAATGCATAAAAGAATTCAGGAGCTTATTAATCAAAGAACACGTACATCAGCAGGCTGCCTAAAGACAAAAGATGGAAGAGTCATATTAGAAAAAGATCAGATCTTACATGAATGGTCAGATTACGTGAAAAACCTTTATGACGATAAAAGAGACGAACAGTATGATGTTCAAAATAATAAAGAAGGACCAGAAATTTCGAAGATAGAGATTCAGAACGCGCTTAACCATATGAAATCTGGCAAGACTCCCGGTTCAGACAGCGTCACAACAAAAATGATTAATGCTTTAGAAGAATATGGAATAGATAAAGTTACCAGTCTGTTTAATACAATATATGATACTGGAAATATACCTCAGGAGTTATGTAATTCTGTATTTATTGCAATCCCAAAGAAATCAGGAGCCTTGGAATGTGATCAACATCGAACAATTAGTATAATGAGTCACATCACGAAGATTTTGCTAAGAATTATCATGCAAAGAGTTAGGAGGAAAATACAACCTGAAACGGAGAAGAACAATGTGGGTTTGTAGAAGACAAGGGTACAGTAAATGCTGTGTATATACTGAGAACAATAATCGAACGTTCTATAGAAGTAAACAAAGACCTACACCTTTGTTTTATTGACTACACAAAGGCTTTTGATAAAGTGAGACATGTCAGCATGATAAGGATGCTTGAAGATCTACAAATTGATGGAAAAGATCTCAGACTTGTAAAAAACATATATTGGAAACAACAAGCTGCCATAAGAGTTGATAATGAAGTAAGCCAAAATCAGCCTAATAAGAGAGGTGTGAGACAGGGATGTGTAATGTCTCCAGATCTGTTTTCCCTGTACAGTGAAAGTATTTTCAGAAATATTGAAGATATGGAAGGAATCAACATTGGGGGACGATGCATCAATAACATTAGATATGCAGATGATACAGTCTTGATTGCATATAATGAACAGGACCCGCAAAATTTAGTAGATGCGATTGTTACACACAGTGAACAACTAGGGTTAGAATTAAATTGTAAAAAGACACAGATTATGGTTGTCACTAGGAAGAACGAAATACCACAGTGTAATATACAAGTAAATGGAAATATTCTTCAACAAGTAAATAGGTACAATTATCTCGGAACAGTAATAACATCTGATGGGAGATGCCTTGAAGAGATTAGAACAAGAATCGCCATGGCAAAAGTAGCCTTTAGCAAGATGAAAAACATACTGACCAATAAAAAGATGTCAATTGAAAAGAGAAAAAGAGTGTTGAGATGCTACATAGAACCTGTACTTTTGTATGGATGTGAGGCGTGGACAAAGAGCAGTCAGGCTGTACAACATCTAATGGCTGTAGAGATGTGGTTTCTGAGGAAAATGCAAAGAATACCATGGACAGCCAGAAAGACCAATGAACAAGTCCTTCAAGAAACAAATGAAGATCGTAAATTGATTAGAGAAATTAGACGTAGACAGTCACAAGTTTTTGGGCATGTTATGAGAAGAAATGGATTGGAGAACTTGGTGACAACTGGTAAGATCGAAGGAAACAGACCAAGGGGAAGACCTAGAAGCAAGTACCTGGATGGCTTGGCCTTGTGGCATGGTCGAGACAGAAACTCGGAGCTGATCCACGACTCTGGTGATCGAGTGAGATGGCAGAACATGACCGCCCACGCTTACCGGCATGGCACATGATGGATGGATGGATTACTATATTATGAGACACATCCACCATCCACCCACACATTCCCCATTCACTCTAACTCCCCCAAACAAACACACACATAACCCAGACACACATACATGCCCCCGCCCATCCACCTTATCCCTACACCTACACATCTCCCTACTCACACACAGCTCTACCCACCACACATCCCATCCACCCACACTCCAAGCACACATACATTCCCCAACCCACACATCCCCCACCAACACACATCCACCCACCTACACACATCCCCCACCCACTCACATTTCCTCTACCCGTTCCATTACCCACCAACAATCACTCACCCACACACCTCCAACCACCCAGCCAAACACACATTCCTCAGCCACACACCCCCCACGCACACACATATCTCCCCGTCAACTCACATACTCCGCACCTACGCATACACAAATTCCGCAATCACCCACATAATCCCCCATCTCCCCCAGCCCACCTACAGATCACGAGCCCACCCCTACAAACATCCCCCACCATCTCCTAACCTACACACACTCACCCACCCACATATCCTCTACCCACCCACAGATCCTCTACCCACCCATCCTCCAACAAAACATCCCTTAACCACACACCCTTACTCATACAATCACCCACCCACACATCCTCTACCCAACCTCACATCCTCCACCCACACATCCCCCAGCCACACATCCCTTAACCACACACCCCTACACATATACACACATATCCCCACCCTAACACACATCCCTCACACACATCTCCACCCACCAAGACATCCCCCATTCACACACACACACCTCCCATCCACACACACACACAACCTACACACAGATCCCTAACCCATACACTCATCCCCTCACACATCACTGGACACACGTACTTATCCTTCAACCACTAACACCCACACATCCCTCACCCACCCATCAAAACATATAGATAGATGGATAGAAAGATAGATAGATAGATAGATAGATAGATAGATAGATAGATAGATGGATGGATGGATGGATGGATGGATGGATAGATAGATAGATAGATAGATAGATAGATAGATGGATGGATGGATGGATGGATAGATAGATAGATAGATAGATAGATAGATAGATAGATAGATAGATAGATAGATAGATAGATAGATAGATAGATAGATAGATAGATAGATAGATAGATAGACAGATGGATTGTACGCTTCTGTGATGCTCTTTTCTGATTGATGAAAATAAACTGTTAAATCTGCCTAAAATTTAATCCGTCTTTGTTTTTGTGTATTTCTTTATTGATTAATTCATTCCTTCATCGCTACATTTATTCATGCATTGATTCATTCACTCCTTCATTTCTTTATGCATTTAATAATAGATCATTGATTCATTCATTCCTCATTTGATTCGCATGTTTCAGCCGAGGAAATTATTCGGCAGCTGTTTCATTTGTACACTTAGAACCTGGCGAGGAGTAGGTGCAAGTATCATCATAGTTGTTTTCGTCCTTTGCAGATTGCATCCAAATAGACAGAAAATAGATCGTTGATCTTCAACAATTTTTAGAGGGTGATGCTGTCAATGACACAGATGAGTCGGTCGTTCGACGCATAAGAAGTTCATCGGCATATATGGCTCAGGCTGGAAGGAGAATTGTGAATGAAGATTCTGGTGCTTTTGCCTTGACCACAAGTAGTCTGACTATGGAAGTCATGACAGTAAATAAAGCAATAACGTGGCTCTAGACACAGACCGTCACGCAGGCATGTGTCCATAGTGACTCAATGAGTCTGTTCATGAAAATAACGTTGGGATGGGCTCGTTGACAGTGGTTGTTGTCTCTGGAGAGGTCGAGGCTGGCACAAATTAGTTTCATATTCGCGCCAGGGTGTACAAAGAAATGAGCAGGAAGATAGGTTTGCATGGGAGGCTACTGTGGTGGGCTTATGAGCCATGGGTCAGGCTGATGCACTGAATACTCTATATGGAGTAAATCGTTTGTGAGAACCACGTGATGATTGTGTATCCACAACAATGGTCAGGATGCGATGGCACCAAGTTAAAAGAGGTGTGGCCAGACAAGAACACTATGCAGGAATCCAAGAAGAGTAATAAACCAACACAGAACTGGCGTCGTGAGCCGTTACACACTGCAAGATGGATAAAATGTCTGAAAAGTGGCAACACTGGCTCAATAAGTCAGAAATACGCCTTGGACACTTAAACATTTGCAGCTTATTTAACAAGCTACCAGAGTTATCTTCTATTCTTAATCAAAATTTTCATTCATTCGGCCTTAGTGAAAGTAGACTTAATGATAACATTTCAGATGAAGACATCTCTATTAAAGGGTACAATGCTTGTAGAAGGGATCCCTGTAGGAAACAAGAGACAGGCATAGTAACCTATGTTTTTAATTTACTAAATGCACACCGTAGGCTAGACTTTGAAACTTGCGAAATAGAATGTATTTGGTTAGAGCTAAAACTTCAAAACCGCACACCCCTGATAATTGGCTACCTCTATCGAAATCCCAGTGGTGGACACGTCTGGTACGAAATCTTCACTACCATGATGGATGTGGCTTTCGCTTCCGGGAAGGAAATTATACTACTCGGAGACTTTAACATTGACACCAACAAATCCAACATAATATGGGGAAATATAATTGCATCATACAATTTCCAACAAATAGTACCACAAGCTACTAGAGTAACAAGTCATCTTCAACAGTCATAGATCATATTTATGTAACTTGCTCAGACAACATCATAGAATGCACGTACTCAATTGTGCAATGAGCGATCACTACCCAATATGCTGCACCTGGTCTAAAAAAGGAATTACAATTCCTAAACATAAACACATAAGTGTAAGATATAAAAGTTACAAAAATTTCAACCAAAACGCATTTTTACAGGACTTGATCAGTTCAACTCTAGACGATGTTTATCAGCTTCCTGACCCGGATGATGCTCTGGAATTCTGGATGAAAATCTTTATTGATGTTTTTGAGAGACATGTGCCAATCAAGAAAGTTCGAGTAAAACACCACGTCAAGCCACCTTGGATCATCCAGGAAATACTTGAAATTATGAGAGACAGAGATATAGCACATAAAAAGCGGGATCTCAGCGCATACCGTACTCTTAGAAACAAAGTTCAATATACTATACGACGGGAAAAGAAAAATTACTTTAAGAACTTAGTGATGGATAAAACAAATATTAAGGATATATGGAAGGCAATTAACACCTTGACAAACAAGAATAACTTCCGAAATTATTTACCATCAAATCATATTACATGCAACCAATTCAGTAATTATTTTTAAACTGACATAGACCAGTTGAAGGCTTCAACACCTAATTCTCTTTGCAACTTATCTTTACTGTCATCGTTTTGCGAGAATAGATGCTCCCGCGATATTCTTTCCAACATACCGCTAATGACAATCACTGAAGTATTCACTTACCTCAGTAACCTAAAAAACGCAAACCTCATCTGGGTTAGATGGGATCAGCAACCGGATTCACCGTTGTGCTGCGCCAGTGATCTGTATATCACTAACCTATGTATATAATCAGTGTCTCACCAAAGGCCACTTTCCATCAGCACTTAAAATCGCTAAAGTGTACCCTCTTCTTAAATCTGGTTCATTGGACAATGGTCTCCCGAACAATTACAGACCAATTTCCTTACTATCATCACTATCTCAGCCACTAGAAAAACACATCCATAAAGTAACATTACAGTATTTAGTTCGCAACAAGCTTATTGTTGACAGCCAATCAGGATTTCGACCAAAATATTCTTGCCATACGGCCCTAACAAACATGATAGAAAATTGGCACCAGAATATAAACAACAACAGTCTATGTGGAACTGTTTTTATTGTTTTCAAGAAAGCATTTGATATAATAGACCATGTTATTTTAATTAAAAACCTTGAGACAATGAAAATTGGCCCTAATGTAGTCACTCTAATATCATCTTTTCTATCAAACAGAAAGCAAGTAGTATCACATAATAAATATCTGTCTCAAACCACTACCTTCAATATTGGAGTACTGCAAGGCTCTATTCTTGGCCCTCTATTATTTGCCATATATATTAACTATCTACCTTTGCATCTTTCGTCGTCCTGCGATCTATTTGCAGACGACTGTACAGGGTACATAAACGCTGAAAACTGTATTTTACTTGAGTCGTCTTTACAACAAGAATTATATAATGTAGTTAGGTGGAGCTATTCAAACCGTAAGGCAAATTAACATCACTAAAACAAAATCAATGTTATTAACAACCAGACAAAAACTTCAAACTCTAAGCTCACACACATAACTTCAACTTCACATCGATAAAATGCCAGTAGAAAGTGTAATTGATCACAAAACATTAGGCCTAATCATTGATAGAAAGCAACGAAGATACCCCAACTGATAACTGATACTGATACTGATTGATAGAAATCTAACCTTTAATTCCCACGTTCAAGCGCTCATTAAACAAACAGCGAAAAATGTCTACCAACTCGCCAAGATTAAATATTTCCTTGATGAGGACACAAGGAAACTATTCTATACTTCTCATATACAGACACACTTTGACTACTGCTCTACAATCTGGGACGGTTGTTCTAATTCAAACACCAAGCGACTTTACTCACTCCAGAAACGGGCCATGAGTCTAATTTATAACAAACATTTATCTGACAATCTTAGCCTATATAAACACCTTCAGTTACTACCACTCCGCAAACGCCTGCTTTTCAATAAAGCTAAACTAATTCACAAAATCCTGCATCGGAATGCCCCAAATTACCTTTGGCCATTGTTTAAATATAATGCTAGACACAGTAAACGCTTAAATATATTACACATTCCGAAGCCTAGGATTGACTTATACAAAACAAGCTTAACGTACTCTGCAGCTCAGCTGTGGAACAAGCTGCCACAAGAAATCAAAGACATCACCAATCCCTATTCATATAATCGCAAATTATTCGAACATTATCACAATACGGATTACCTTCCCTCTTAATAATAGAGATAATAATAATAATAATAATAATAATAATAATAATAATAATAATAATAATAATAATAATAAAACCCTAGTATAACAGCCAGTCCCCTTTTGGTAGGCCAGTGTATTCCACATGGCTAATAACAAGTGTCAGACCATTATCTAATATTACTGTGTCGTGTAATTTTGATGTTCGCATTTTGCCCATCCTTTATAATGCAGTCGTCTGCAAATAGATCGCAGGACGACGAAAGATGCAAAGGTAGATAGTTAATATATATGGCAAATAATAGAGGGCCAAGAATAGAGCCTTGCGGTACTCCAATATTGAAGGTAGTGGTTTGAGACAGATATTTATTATGTGATACTACTTGCTTTCTGTTTGATAGAAAAGATGATATTAGAGTGACTACATTAGGGCCAATTTTCATTGTCTCAAGGTTTTTAATTAAAATAACATGGTCTATTATATCAAATGCTTTCTTGAAAACAATAAAAACAGTTCCACATAGACTGTTGTTGTTTATATTCTGGTGCCAATTTTCTATCATGTTTGTTAGGGCCGAATGGCAAGAATATTTTGATCGAAATCCTGATTGGTTGTCAACAATAAGCTTGTTGCGAACTAAATACTGTAATGTTACTTTATGGATGTGTTTTTCTAGTGGCTTAGATAGTGACGATAGTGAGGAAATGGGTCTGTAATTGTTCGGGAGATCATTGTCCAGTGAACCAGAGGTAAGAAGAGGGTACACTTTAGCGATTTTGAGAGCTGATGGAAAGTGGCCTTTGGTGAGACACTGATTATATACATAGGTTAGTGATATACAGATCACTGGCGCAGCACAACGGAGAATCCGGTTGCTGATTCCATCTAACCCAGATGAGGTTGTGTTTTTTAGGTTACTGAGGTAAGTGAATACCTCAGTGATTGTCATTAGCGGTATGTCGGAAAGAATATCGCCGGAGCATCTATTCTCACAAAACGATGACAGTAAAGATAAGTTGCAAGGAGAATTAGGTATTGAAGCCTTCAACTGGTCTATGTCAGTTTGAAAAAAATTACTGAATTGGTCGCATGTAATATGATTTGATGGTAAAGAATTTCGGAAGTTACACTTGTTTGTCAAGGTGTTAATTGCCTTCCATATATCCTTACTATTTGTTTTATCCATTACTAAGTTCTTAAAGTAATTTTTCTTTTCCCGTCGTATGGTATATTGAACTTTGAGAGAGGAGCAGGATCAGGAGCAGGAGGAGAGAGGAGGTGGGGGATGAGGGGGAGGAGGGGGAGGAGGAGGGGAGGGGAGGAAGAGGGGAGGAGGTGGAGGTGGAGGAGGAGGGAGATGAGAGCGATGAGGAGGGGAATGGGAGGAGGAGGGGAAGGCGGAGGAGGGGAGGAGGAGGTGGGGGAGGGGGAGGAGGAGGATGGGGAGGAGAGGGAGGGGAAGGGGGAGGAGGAGCACGAGCATTAGACGGGAGGAGGAGAGGGAAGGAGGGAGAGTAGGAGGGGGAGAAGGAGGGGTAGGGGAGGATTTGGGTGAGGAGGAGGGGAGGGGGAGGGTGAGGAGGAGAGGGAGGGTGAGGAGGAGGAGGATGAGGAGGAGGAAGATTATAACGTATATGCTTTTAGATATCTGCAGCGAAAAAGGTTCACCTACTTGAGAAATATGCAACAATTTTACATATATAGCAATGCTATTAAATGTTATGTCCCATCGCTATATATAAATTATAATGTAAATTAAAATATTATATAATATTAAGTAAATAACTGTTTGTACACTAACAATCTATGACAATTGGAAGCACCGGAATGAGAAGAAGACGTGTAGAAAATTTCATCTCAACTGGATGGACCGTTCGTGAACGCATACGTAACATACATACAGACAGACATACATTGTGTTTTATATATATATATATATATATATATATATATATATATATATATATATATATATATATATATATATATATATATATATATATATATATATATATATATATATATATAGATTACTGCAAAATGCATAATCAAGCACATAAATGTAAATACCGAGAGACAAGTATAAAATCACATGGGCCATGCACACTAGAGATTAAGAGCAAAATCTGCTATTTGGAAAATGGAAAGTATATTAAGCAATACAACAATGTTAGTTGCATATGCTCTACAGGACGTTGCAGTCTATTGCAGACCGTTCGTGAACGCATACGTAACATACATACAGACAGACATACATTGTGTTTTATATATATATATATATATATATATATATATATATATATATATATATATATATATATATATATATATATATATATATATATATATATATAGATTACTGCAAAATGCATAATCAAGCACATAAATGTAAATACCGAGAGACAAGTATAAAATCACATGGGCCATGCACACTAGAGATTAAGAGCAAAATCTGCTATTTGGAAAATGGAAAGTATATTAAGCAATACAACAATGTTAGTTGCATATGCTCTACAGGACGTTGCAGTTTATGTGTTGAAAGCACATAAATGTAAATACCGAGAGACAAGTATAAAATCACATGGGCCATGCACACTAGAGATTAAGAGCAAAATCTGCTATTTGGAAAATGGAAAGTATATTAAGCAATACAACAATGTTAGTTGCATATGCTCTACAGGACGTTGCAGTCTACACCAGTAGTTTTTGCCGCCGCCAGAATGCCAACACAAAGGTCCTCCACGAAAAATATAGTTCATCGTCGATGAAAACAGCAGTCACCAGAAAGACTTCAATGACCGGGGTTTTATCCCATATGGTTCGGTCTCTTTCTGTAGGGCGACCCACCGAAAGTGCTGCACAAAGCAAAAACTCCATAGCTGCAGCGACGACTCCCAGGAGTCTCCTGAAAAATGCACACGTGAACCGAAAAGGCAAACCAGTCAATCCAGCAACAGCCGGCCGTCATCGTTCCAAACATGCAGTTCACACGAAAAACAATCGCGGACAGATGCAAAAGCATTCCACGCGAAATTCACAGCTCACAGTGTCGCACCATGCACGCACTCAGTAGCAGGGCGACGGAACCATAGCCTCCTTAGTCGCCTCTTACGACGTGCATGGTAGGCAACAGTGTTACTATTCTTTGCTCCCCCGTATGGGCCCCGGCAACACACATCATACTAGAAACAGATCAGATGTAACATGAATGGTCAGATTGTGTGTAAAACATGTATGATGATACCAGAGAAAAGTATTATATGCGAAATAATAATGAAGGATCATACATTTTCAAGACAGAGGTACATAATGCTATTAACCATATGCACATTGGAAAGACCCCGGTTCATACAACATCTCAACAGAAATGATCATTTCCTTAGAAAATATGGAATAGATCAAGTCACCAAATGCTGAAACCAATATCTGATACAGGAGATATACCTACTGAATTATGTAATTCTGTTTTTATTGCAATCACGAAGAAATAAGGAGCCTTGGAAAGTGATCAACGTCGAACAATTAGTATAATGAGCCACATCACGAAGAATGTACGTAGAATTTTCAAGCAAAGAGTAAGGAAGAAAATACAACCCTAAATAGGAGAAGAAAATGTGGCTTTATAGTATGGAAAGGTGCAATTATTGATGTGTATATGCTGAGAACAGTAACTGAACGTTCTATAAAAGTGAACAAAGGCCGACATCCCAGCTTTATTGACAAAGGCGTTTGTTAAGGTAAGACAAGTCAGCATGATACAGATGCTTGCAGATTTACAAATTGATGGGGAACATCTTAAACTTTTATAATGCATATATTGGAAACAAAAAGTTGCCATACAGATTAATAATAAAGTAGGACAATATGAGCATATTAAGATAGGTGTGAGACAGGAATGTATAATGTCTCCATATATGTTTTTCTCTATACAGTAAAACTATTTCAGAAATGTAGAATATATGAAAGGAATCGTCATTTGGGGTCGTAACATCAGTATAATAACATATGCGGATGATACAGTATTGACTGCAAACTATCAGCAGGATCTGTAACATTTAGTAGATGCAGTTGTTGCAAACAGTGGACAACTGAAGTTAGAAATAAATTGTATAAAGACAAAGAGTATTGTCGTCACAAGGAAGAATGAAATGCCAGAATATAGTCATAGATGCCAATGGATATATTCTTTAACAAGTGAATCGGTACATATATCTCAGAACAATTATAACATCTGATGTTGATACCTTGAAGATATTATAACAAGGATCGACATGGTGAAGGTGGCCTTTTGCAATATGAACAACATACTTATGAATAAAAAAGATGTCAATTGCAAAGAGAAAAATGAGTGTCGCGGAGCTACATAACACACGTACTTGTGTATGGATGTGAAGCGTGAACAATGAGCAAACAGACTGAGAAACATCTGATGGCTTTGGAAATATGTTATGTGTTGAAAATGAAAGAATACCATGGGCAGACAGAATAATCAATGCTAACGACCTACAAGAAACAAATGGAAATCGTAAACTGTTTAGAGAAATTAGACGTAGATAGCCACAATTGTTTGATGACCATTCATTTCATCCAGTGGGGTTGAGAGTATGGGGCCGTGAGTTCTAAGATGGCTGATAAGGCTTATTTTGACTCGAAATGTTCTTTGACAATGTAGGCAAAGAATTCTTGACGTTCCAAGTCGAGGACCTCCTGTAGCGGTTTTTCTGTCCGGCCTTTCCTTCATAGCTCTTGCAGTCCTGGTTGCTTCAAAAGTGACTGCACCCTTATGAATGATGGATTACGAATTACAGTCTTTAGCAGCAGTCTCCCTGGTGTCAAGATGAATTCCAAAAAAGCTTTCAGTGAGATTTTCAGTGTCTTTAAAGAGTTTCCTCTGGCTGCCTTGGGAGCGTTTACCACAACGCAGCTGGTCGTAAATAACAATGTTTAGGTAGCATGTGATCTGGCATGCGAGTCAGGTGACCAGCCCAGCGAATCTGATTCTTCATCAGTAGAGTGTGAATATTGGGCATGGATGCTCTTTCTGGGACTTCAGTGTCTGGAATCTTGTCTTGCCATTTAATCTTCAATAGCTTCCTAAAGCAGATTGTGTGGAAGTAGTTCAATTTCCTAGCGTGTCGCTGATAAACAGTCCAGGTTTCACAAGCATATATCAGTGTGGATAATACAACTGCTTTGTAGACTTTTAGCTTTGTTTGCAGGCTTATTCCAGTTATGTCCCATACATTCTTGTACAGTCTAACCAGGCTGCACTAGCCTTGGAGATTCTTGCATTCACTTTGTCATCAATTGTGGCAGCTTGTGACATGGTGCTGCAAAGATCGGTGAATTTGTCCACAACACTTAGTCTATGATCATTCACTTTGATATTCGGCACAGTGTGATTATTCCCTGGAGCTGGCTGGTACATAACTACAGTATTCTCCAAATTGATATTGAGCCCAAAGTTGGCACAGGAATCATTATTTTTATGAAAACTTTGAAAATGGCTCAAAGATTTTATCATTATATTATAACGCATATGACTGTAGGTAACTATTTTAAACATTTTATAAAACTGTAAGAAAAATGCAAGGTTATTTAAATTACATAATATAGCATTGCTACTAAAACTAATGTCCCTTGATATAACTTTTCTTAAATTAAGTCGCCTTGCAATATTTTAATTAATATTAATGTATTACGTAAATAACTTTTTTTAAACTACCAAACTATGCCAGTTGGCTGCGCGGGAATGAGAAGAACATCTGTAGAAAAAATTATCTCAATCGGATGGACCGGTCGGGAATGCATAAAGGACACACAAAGACACAAAGACACAAACATTCTCTTTATATATAAAGTGGAGAGTGGAAAAGAAGAAGTAACAAAGACATTTATGATCTGTTTAAATCCCCGCTAATCACTGGTATTATGAAGGCTAATAGACTACAATGGCTGGGGCATATAGAAAGAATTGAAGATAGTAGGGGGAAAAAAACTCGCTTACACTCAGGAAATAAATGACCGTAGACCCCGAGGTAGACCAAGAAGACGGTGGAGAGATACTATACATACAGACCTACAAGCACTTGGAATCAGCGACAGCCAAGAGAAGGTCAACCAGAGAGGCGAATGGAGACGGATTGTATCTGCAGCAAAGAACCGCAATGGATCAGAACGCTGAAGAAGAAGAAGAAGATATATATATATATATATATATATATATATATATATATATATATATATATATATATATATATATATATATATATATATATATATATATATATATATATATATATATACACATTCTATGCTATTGGGAAAAATTGCAGAAAAGTAACATCACAAGTAGATTGTCCATGATATCTTGTCGTTACCAGTGCAAGTCGAAGAGCAAGGATTATAGACAGAAAGATCTCCACATTATAAAACGGGAACGCTTTAACAATCAAGTCGATATTGTATATTTTAAAATTAAAATTTCATGTTCACAAATAAAAACATTCATCGAAAAACAAGAAAAAAACAACAACAACAAAATAATAATAATACCAATGCTCCTCTAAAATGATCAATGAAAATTATTTATAGTAAATTGATATGTTACATTGCTATATTACTATTTCAGGTTTACTATTTAAAGTTCACCATTTCAGGTTTACTATTTCATGTACTTCAAATCTGAACAGGTGTTCAGTACTTCCGGTACAATGGCGACAAGATGAAGCGTTACTTTTCGGAGGGACGCTATTTAGTGTTTTTCATTGGATTTCGTGTGATTTCCTTTGGATTCCCTGTGAATAGTGTTTCCCTGTGGATTATGTGATGTTATATTGTGTTCCTTTTATTGGAAGTTTTCAAAAGAAGCCACGGAAGGCAGGTGGTGGATGTAATTTTGAGGGCAGCGGACAGATATTTGTGGGTCATGGCTTCGAGTTACACGACGGCAGGCATGCAGGCAGAGGAACTCGTCTTGAGTCAAAGGCTGCGGTCTCCGACCAGTAAGGTCACTGCCATAGAGGAAAGCAACGGCAAACTACCTCTTTAAAAGTGACTAGTATATCATGATTCGCTTAAAGACCGATCATCGCAAGACAAGGACAGAGACGTTAAAATTAGCAACTTGGAACGTTAGGACGTTAAACAACGACGGAAAATTAGAGAACATAAAACAAGAAATTGAAAGGGAAAAAATTAATATTTTAGGTATGTGCGAAACGAGATGGACAGGAGCAGGCATCAAGATAGAAAAAGATTTCAAGATTATTTATTCTTGAGGTGAAGATCGTCATAGGGGAGTGGCAATTATTCTGGACCGGAAAACATCAAAATCTATTCAAGGATATTGGGCCGTGTCGGACAGAGTTCTACTAGTTAAATTAAGTGGCAGACCTTTTAGCATAAATATTATTCAAGTATATGCCCCAACAGGAGAATCCAGTGAAGATAGTGTAGAAGAATTTTATAACGACATAGAGTCTGCCTTAAAGAAATGTAAAAATTCAGAAATAAACATCATAATAGGGGCCTTCAATGCAAAAGTAGGAAATCAAGGAGATAGATACACAGTAGGAAACTATGGTTTAGAAGAGAGAAATGAAAGAGGATACAGACTCGTATAGTGGGCAAAAGAACAGGAAATGATTGTAGGAAACACCTGGTTCAAACTACACCCTAGAAGATTATGGACATGGAGGAGTCCTGATAGCAAGATTAGAAACCAGATTGACTACATTCTGATTAGCAGAAGATTTAGAAACGCATTAACAATAGCAAAAACAGTTCCCAGTGCTGATAGTTATAGTGACCACAGATTACTCATAGGAACATTGAGGATAAAGTTGAAGAAAGTAAAGTATATAACAGGAAACACTAAATATGATTTGTGTACATTGAGTAATGACAAGGAAATACAAAACAAATTCAACATGGAAGTACAGAACAGATTTGAAATGTTGTCTGATCTAGAGATCCTATTCCAGGATGTGGATGATCAATGGGAAACGTTGAAGAATTCAATCAATGTGGCTGCAGAAACAACTATTCCAAAATTAAAGAAGGTGGGTCGTAAGAAATGGATGACTGAAGAAATTTTACACCTCATGGAAACAAGAAGACTCAACAAAAATAATTCTGTTAAATATGAAGAAATTCACAGACAAGTCAGAACATTATGTAAGGAGGCAAAAGAAGCATGGCTTGAGGAAAAGTGCTTAGAAGTTGAAAGCCAACACAACAGTCAATATACCAAATTAGTGCACACAAGAATTCAGGAACTTACTAATAAAAGAACAAGTACACCAACAGGGTGTCTAAAAACTGAAGATGGCAAAATCATAATAGAAAAAGACCAGATTCTACAGGTATGGACAGATTATGTGAAACACCTGTATGATGATAACAGAGACGAACAGTATGATATTAGATTTAATAATGAAGGACCGCCAATTTTGGAGATGGAGGTTCGAATATTTCTTAAGCAGGGGCGTCACTAGGGGGTGCGGGGGGGGGGGGGGGTGCGGGCCGCACCGGGTGACACCATCAAGGGGTGACACCAAAATAAAAAAATTGCAAATTTGACAAAGCAGACATAGCTCTGTCTAGTCGGGTTTCATAACCGTTCATTGTTAAATACATGAGCAGGCACAGGGTGCCACCATGCAGAGCGTCTGGTGCTTAAAATTCACAGTTGACTGGGATTTCCTTGAATCTCTCAAAATACTCTCACTAAGCCTACAATTATTTCTTACGATCTGTGTGTCTGTGGCTTCATGTGAGCGGAGCTTTTCAAAACTGAAACTTATAAAGAACTATTTGCGATCAACCATGGGACAGTCAAGACTTTCTGATCTGGCTATATTATCAATTGAAAGTGATATGGTGAAAGATATTGATTTTGATGATGTGATTGACAGGTTTGCAGCTTTGAAGACCAGGATGGGAAACTTTTAATTTTAAATAACAGAAATTTTAATGTTAAATAACAAAAATTTACCTTTGTCCGAGTTTGTCGAAGTTCTTTATTTATGTTTTACCGGAAGTATTGAAGTTATATTGTTCAATTTGTTTTCTTTCTTATGTACTTATTAACTTTTTGACTTATTTTACAAACATTACTATATGCAATTATATATGGTACAGGAACACTCGGAAGAAGACCATGGTGAAAGTCTAGAGGGGTGACACCAAGAGTTTACCGCACTGGGTGACACCAACCCCAGTGACGCCACTGTTCTTAAGCATATGAAAGCTGGCAAGGCCCCCGTTGCAGATAACATCATAACAGAAATGATTAAAGCTTTAGAAGAATTTGGACTAGATCAAGTCACCAGACTGCTGAACACATTATATGATAATGGAGATATACCTCCTGAATTACGTAACTCTATATTTATTGCAATCCCAAAGAAATCAGGAACCTTGGAATGTGATCAACAAAGAACAATTAGTATAATGAGTCACATCACAAAGATTTTGCTAAGAATTATCATGCAAAGAATGAGGAAGAAGATACAACCTGAAATAGGGGAAGAACAATGCGGGTTTGTAGAAGGAAAGGGTACAGTAAATGCTGTGTATATGCTGCGAACAGTTATTGAACGTGCTATAGAAGTAAACAAGGATATACATCTTTGCTTTATTGACTATACAAAGGCTTTTGATAGCGTTAGACATGTCAGTATGGTGGATATGCTTGCAGATCTACAAATTGATGGGAAAGACATTAGACTTATAAAAAACATATATTGGAAACAACAAGCTGCAATAAGGATTGATAATGAAGTGGGAAACACACTACGGTGTAGCTAACACAGCTCTGGGGACCGAGTATCCACCGGAATAAGTGGATAACTCTGCAGCTGAGCAGAGCAGGGCACTCACTTGTCCTTGCAGTCGGAAATGGCTGTCAAAGGCAGTGATAAAAAGACCACCATGTGAATGTGGAAGGCAAGGGGAAACCACCACATTATCTTCCCAAGACTTCATGGCAAAACATATATCAAAGTTAGTGAAGGACGTTAATGGCTGTCTTAGGACATCCTCGTCCGGTAGGGACAGTCATAAGCCACAGGTGCCACCAGACCGTCATCCAGCTACTGATGGCAAAATGTTAACTAAAATAAATAAATTTAGAATAGGAACATGGAATGTTAGGACATTAAATGAGCTAGGAAAGTTGGCCAATGTTCTAAGAGAGATGGATAGCATGAAAATGAATATACTAGGCGTTAGTGAGATGAGATGGAAGGGATCGGGCAAAATTATAGCTGACAATCACACAATAACCTATTCTGGAGGGGATACACATGAGAAAGGTGTAGGAATAATATTAGACGAAAAAACAGCCAAGTCAATTAATGGATACTGGTGGATTTCAGATAGAACTATTATGGTAAAATCAAAGGCAAACCAATAGACATAAATATTATACAAGTATATGCACCAACAGCAAGCAGTAGTGATGAAGAAATACAACACTTTTACGACGAAATAGAAATGGCGATGGCTCAAATTGGATCACAAGAAATAAAGATAATACTTGGTGATTTTAATGCAAAATTAGGGCAGGGAAAAATGGAGGATGTAGTGGGGAATTATGGTTTAGGTACAAGAAATGAAAGAGGGGAAAAGCTAATAGAATGGGCAAATATCAATGATATGATAATTGGAAACACATGGTTTAAACACCATAAAAGACGACTGTACACATGGATAAGCCCTGATAAGAAAATACGCAACCAAATTGACTGCATACTAATTAATAAAATATTTAGAAATGCTTTAATTAATGTAAAGACAATGCCTGGTGCTGACTGTTATAGTGATCATGTACCACTATGTGGACAAATAAAAGTAAGATTAAAGAGAGGGAAAAAATGGTTAAGAACATGAGACTTAATTAAGAGGTTCTGAAAATAGATAAAGAAATGCAAACAATACAGAGTGACTGTGAAAAATAGGTACAATGCAATAACTAACATACAGAGTATAGATGAACAATGAGAAATGTTAAGGGACTCCATTCATCAAACTAGCAAAGAAGTATTACCGGAGAGAGGCAAAATAGCTAAGAAAAAATGGATGAATGAAGATATCTTAAAACTGATGGACAAAAGAAAACAGAGTAAAAATGACAAACAAGAATACGCTAAGATAAATAAAGAAATAAAAGATAAATGTGGGAAGGCTAAAGAAAGTTGGTTAAACGAGCAATGCAAATAAAATGAATTAAATTCCATTAAAGATACAAAAAATATGCACAGACAAATCAGTGAGGTTACAGGAAGAAAAATAAGAATAAATACAGGGTGTTTGAAATCAAAAACAGGAAAGATAATATTAGAGGAAGATGCTATAATGAAGAGGTGGAATGAGTATATAAGAGAATTATATGAAGGAGAAAGGGAAGAATTAACAGAAGATAGTAACTTAGAAGGTCCACCTATTCTGAAAGAAGACGTCGCTGACGCTATGAAACGTATGAAGAAAGGAAAAACAGCTGGGCCAGATGAAATCACAATAGAAGAATTAGAAGTATTGGGAGAATTTGGAGTAGATATATTAACCAAAATGTAGAATGATATTTACAGCAGTGGATATTTACCCAGTGATATGCTGAAATCTGTATTTATAGCTATACCAAAAAGACCAGGAGCAATTGATTGTGAAGATTTTCGTACAATTAACCTTATAAACCATATCACTAAGCTTCTACTCAGAATCATAATGAGAAGAACCAAAAAGAAAATAAAAATGGATATTAGTGAAGAACAGTATGGATTTGTGGAAGGAAAGGGCACAAACAATGCAATTTATACATTACGGACACTAATAGAAAAGTCAATAGAGAAACAGAGAGACATATATTTGTGCTTCATAGATTATACTAAGGCATTTGATAAAGTAAAACATGATGAACTGATTAAAATGTTGGAAGATATCAACACTGATGGAAAAGATTTAAGAATAATAAAGAATATTTACTGGAACCAAGTAGGATGCTATTAAAATGGGAAATAAAGAGGGTAGTTACGAACAGATAAAGCTAGGAGTACGACAAGGGTGTGTCTTGTCACCAGATCTTTTCTCCCTGTATAGCGAAGTAATAATGAGAGAGATTAAAGAGATGCCAGGAATACTAGTTGGAGGTTATAAAATAAATAATATACACTATGCAGATGACACAGTATTGGTGGCGGATAATTCAACAGACCTAAAACAATTATTAGACGTTGTAGTAACAGAGAGTGCAAGGAAAGGACTCTCCTTGAATATCAAGAAAACAGTAACAATGGTAATATCAAAGAAAATGGTGACACCAAAATGTGACATAGAAATAGAAGGGAAAATCCTTAACTAAGTTGATAATTTTAGATACCTAGGGGCATTTATAACATCAGATGGAAGATGTACAACAGAGATTAGGAGAAGAATAGGGCAGGCAAAAGCCGCATTTCAGAAAATGAAGAGTATCTTATACAATAAGTCACTATCACTGAATGTAAGAAAGAGAGTGCTGAAATGCTATGTAGAACCAGTTTTGCTATATGGCAGTGAATTTTGTAATATAAATGAACAAATTAGGAAGAACTTGGAGGCGACAGAGATGTGGTTCCTGAGACGAATGTTGCGAATTCCTTGGACTGCCAGAGTAACTAACGACGACTGCCTGAAACAGGCTAATGAAACTAGAACATTATATACAACAATAAGACAGAGACAAACAGCTTTCCTCGGTCATGTGATGAGAAGAGAGGCTTTGGAGAACATCGTAACAACTGGAAAGATCGAGGGGAAGAGAGGCAGAGGTAGACCAAGAGAAGTGATGCTGGATGGATTGAGACGGTGGCATGGAGGAATATCAGCAGCAGAGTTGATCCAGAAAACCAAAGACCGAGATCTATGGAGAGCCATGAACGCCTACGCCAGCCGGCACGGCACTTGATGATGATGATGAATGAAGTGGGACAGTATCAGCCAATTAAGAGAGGTGTTAGGCAGGGATGTGTGATGTCTCCAGATCTTTTTTCCCTGTACAGTGAAAATATTTTCAAAAATGTAGAGGATATAAATGGAATCAGCTTTGGAGGACAAAACATCAATAACATTAGATAAGCAGGTGCTACATTATTAATTGCAGACAATGCGCAGGACCTGCAACAATTAGTAGATGCGGTAGTTGTACACAGTGAGCAACTGGGGTTAGAATTAAATTGTAAAAAGACTCAGGTTATTGTCGTCAGTAGGAAGGAAGAAGTGCCACAATGTAATATACAAGTAAATGGAAATATTCTTCAACAAGTGAATCGGTACAATTATCTTGGAACAGTTATAACATCTGATGGGAGATGCCTTGAAGAGATTAGAACAAGAATCGCCATGGCGAAAGTAGCCTTTAGCAAGATGAAAAACATTCTGACCAATAAAAAGATGTCAATTTAAACTAGAAAAAGAGTGTTGAGGGGATACATAGAGCCTGTTCTTTTGTATGGATGTGAAACTTGGACAATGAGCAATCAAGCTGAAAAGCATCTGATGGCTGCAGAAATGTGGTTTCTGAGGAAAATGCAAAGAATACCATGGACAGACAGAAAAACCAATGCCCAAGTACTACAGGAGACAAATGAACATCGTAGACTGATTAGAGAAATTAGACGTAGACAGTCAAAATTTTTTGAACATGTTATGAGAAGAAATGGGTTGGAGAACTTATTGACAACTGGCAAGATCGAGGGGAACAGACCAAGAGGAAGACCGAGAGGAAAATACCTGGATGGCTTGGCCACATGGCATGGACGAGACAGGAACACTGAGCTGATCCACGACACTGGTGATCGAGTGAAATGGCGAGTCATGAGCGCCCACGCTTTCCGGCATGGCACATGATTGATTGATTGATTTCATGTTCACTAATTTAGGTTACAGAGTATATTGTTGTTGTATGGTGCACGTTTAAAGATAATCATGTACACACTGTTAGACAGAAAGTATAACACTTTGTCATCTGGAACAATAGGTCGCCAGTACAGATTGTATGAACATTATATATGGTATAATGCTATGTCATTGTCATCAGAAAGTATTTTTTTTTTAATTATGTTTTTTTGTTGCTTATCCTAACAGGACATTGCTGTCAACACCAGCATCTTTCAGCTGTCTGTTGATTTCTTGGCAAGATTACGCTCAGTAGTTTGCCAATGCTTTCTGAGCAGACGGATCACATAACCCGTAAGTTACCGATGCGATTCAAACCACTGTTGGTTCTCACCGTCATCACGTTACCTACGAGAGTATAAGAGATTACGGAGAAAAGTCGCTAACCTCTAAGCCACGAAGCCTGCATCAGAAAGTATGGGGAAATAAAATATAATATACTATGATATTAGCTCATAAATCTGAAAGAATATCATTCATATCGTTGGAACATTACTAACCTAAACTGAGAATCCTATGGAAATAATTATGAAGATACATAGCGATAAACGTAGATTAACACAATCATAATTGATAATAATATATTCTCTTAATGCATACAGGTGCTTGTAAACCAGTTACTGGCATTTAATGCATAATCTTGTAAACCATCCAAGTAAATTTTTTTCTCATCATAAGCTTATAAGCCATCCACAATAATATTCTGTCAAAAATCTTAAACTACATTAAAATTAAATACTACAATTTTTTTCGAATCCTCAAGAGGATAATAAAGCAATCACGAACACAAATATATTTTGTTGCATAAGCTAATGCAAATTTGATTTAAAGTAAGAAACTTTGCAAAATGATAACGAGATTGAATATAATAATCAGTTGTGTTATTGAATGTTGAACTATTGGTTGACGTTAACATGTATATTTTCTATTTCGTTTGTGGAATGTTCAAAATGGATTAATAACCTTGGACATTTAATAGAAAAATCATTTAAGGGTCAAGTCCAAATATGGAGCAGAGAGTTTAAAGAAGTAGTTTGAAAGTAACGAAAGGATTAAAAAGATACAGAACAAATCGAGAAAGTTGCAGACAACCAGACTACATTGAATAAAGAAATTATATACATATGCATTGACATATTGGTAGAGGAGGCACAACCCCATAAAGAAACAGTCATAGTTTGAATGACACATAAGACAAAATACAAGAGAGGTTGTTGACACAAGATCATTATCTTAAAAATACGATACACCCAAGTACAACGGCAACGGAAATTATCGGGAAATGGAGCCGGAGCAGTTTCATAGCTGACGTGACAACAGTAACTTTAAGACGCTACCTCGCCAGAAATATATGTTGGCGATGGTGACGCCGCCAACTCGATTCCATTGGGCGTTACGACACTTTATTATTGTGAGAACCCATTGAATATGTCTAGGGAAGTGTTCAGATGCTGACATTTGTAAGTAGAATTTTGTGTATTATCTTTATCGAAGGTGTTGTTAGCAATTTGATTGAGGACCTTGACGACAGACGAGAGTAAACGCAGACTACCTCTGCCATGCTGCCATGGCTTAGGCATCTGGAAGTGTTGCGCATGGAACCAGACACAACAGGGTCAGCATGATTGATGTCACTGAGGTGTGTTCAATAAAAGCTTTGGAATCACTGAGACGCAGTTCTCCTTCAGTTGTTCTTTAATGTGTTAAACTTGCCAGGAGTCGTTAGGTGAACGAGCCAAAATAATGAATACACACGCCCCTAAGAACACCATGCCAATGGTGACGATATACAATAGCAATAGAAGACGATGTTTTAAAGAAACATCAAGTAGAATAATAGTCCAATAACGAAGTTCAATGTAAAAAACTCCAAGACAGAACTTAAATATAGAATAGACCAAGTCATAAATCAAATGCACAATAGCTAATTTTAGACTCAAGAAATAAATTACATTTATAATAGCTATAGACAAACATTTAATGTAGAACAGCCTAAAAAAGAAGTTATTGCAGAAAAGTCCAAGAAAGAAGTTAACTATAGAATATCCAATGAAGTAAGTTATATGCAGAATAACTATGGAATAAAACTTAAATTTAGAATATGCAAAGGACGAATTTAAAGGTTGAATAATCCACACAAGAATATAAACGTCCAACCGCTAAAGAAATAAATTAATTGCAGAATCGCATAAGTTATCATAAGCGCTGATCGTTTGCAATACGTAACCAATCTACAAGGATATAAACAACTGATCATCATGTATTATGCTGATAAACGTGGGTGGTCATGTTTCTACATCTCACACGATCATCTGGATAAGCTTTGTGTTCTTGTATTGACAATAGCACGTATCTAAGCCATTTAAGTAGTTACTTCTATTGGAACAAAGAGCTAGACCCGTAGTTGAACAACAGTTAAGCAAAGTACAATTCGGTTTTCGGAAAGGTAAAAGTTGCACTGATGCATTATTTACACTTAGACAAATTTGTGAAAAAAAACTATCGAATATAGTGACCAGCAGAATATTGTATTTGTAGATCAGGAAAAAGCTTTCGATAGAGTAGACAGATACACATTATGGACCATTCTTGAAGACTATGGGATACAAGGGCAACTGCTAGAAAACATCATAGCCATGTACCACTCAAGCCAAAGTGCAGTAAGAACACAAGAAGGTATATCAGATATATTCACAGTCAATACAGGAGTAAGGCAGGGATGTGTGCTCTCTCCCCTGCTATCCAATATATTCATGGAAAGAATTTCCAAAGAAGCAAGTCTCGACAGAACAGATTCAGAAAATTTAGAACTCTTTACTCCAGATGAAACAACTGACCCACAGGGAATAAATGAACTTCTATTTGCAGACGATCAGTGCCTGTTTTACAGCGATGAGGGCAGACTACAAAATCATATTACTAATCTGAGTTCAACCTGCAGCAGATACAATATGAGTATAAACACAGCGAAAACCGAACTAATGCAAGTTAGCAGATCGCCAGGCCCACTAAGTATACAGATAAATAACACAACTCTGAAACAAGTTAAAGAATTCAAATACCTTGGAAGTATGATCACAGAAGATGGCAGATTGGACAGAGAAATTGAAATCAGATGCCAAAAAGCTAGTGCACTTACATATCAACTATCACCCTTACTGAAACATCCAAACATACCCATGTTCGCAAAACGACAGATAATAAACAGCATATTCACACCAACCCTATGCTACCAATCTCAAACCTGGACTTTATCCAAATTACACCTTCGCAAAATCAACACCTGCGAAATGAGATGCCTGAGGAGAGCTGCCAACTTAACAATCCGAGACCGAGTAAGAAATGCTATTATCAGACAGACTGTGGGATCAACACCTTGTGCCACATTTATTGAAAGACAGAAGATCAAGTGGTTTGGCCATGTCGTTAGAATGCAACACCAGCAACTACCATCACTGGCCTTACATCAAAGATCATCTGCGACGAGACCACGAGGACGTCCTAGAAGAAAATGGACTGACGACATCAGAGACATTGTACAACCACACGGAATGACACTATCCAGTGCCGTCCACCGGGCGCTAGAACGCAAATTATTCCTCCCCACGACGCTTGACGGCAGAAGTGGAAGATGATGATGATGATGATGATGATGATGATGATGATGATGATGATGACTTTTCTGCCCTCCCGCTGTTCATTTTTCTCAATCTTGCCAGTTGTCACCAAGTTATCCAATCCATTTCTTTTCATAACTTGTCCAAAGAAGTGTGAATGTCTACGTCTAATTTATCTAATTAGTTTACGGTTTTAAGTGTTTCTTGTAGGGTTTGCTGATTAGTTTTTCTGTCTGTTCATGGTATTCTTTGCATTGTCATCACGAAACCACATTTCCACAGCCATAAGCTGTTTTTCAGCTTTTCTGCTCGTTGCCTACGCTTCACATCCATACACAAGTAAATGGTCTATGTAGCACCTTAACTAATACAGGTTACAGATCATGCTTAATGTCTGCAATAAATGCGTTATCATCCACATATTCAATGTTAGTGATGTTATGTCCGTCAATTGCGATTCCTCTCATATCTTCTAAATTTCTCAAAATAGTTTCACTGTGTAGGGGGAAAACCCCCCAGATCTGGAGACATTACACACCCCTGTCGCAAACCTCTCTTACTAGGTTGATATTTATAGATTTCATTACCATTCTCTATGGCAGCTTGTTGTTTCCATTATATAAGTCTAAGGTCTTTCTCATCAATGTGTAGATCTGCAAGCCTCTTCATCACGTTGATACGTCTTACTTTATCGAAGGCCTTTGTGTAGACAGAAAAGCAAAAGTGTGGGTCTTTGTTTACTTCTATAGAACGTCCAATTAATGTTCTCAGCATTTACACATTTACTTTACAATTGCGTTGTACAAACCCACATGCTTAAATTCTTCAACGTTTCCTTGATCGTTCACATCTTGAAATAATAACTGTTCTTTAAGTCTATGTTAACATTGTCTTGTAGTTTCTTGTCTCTCCACAGTTACCAAGTTGTAGTGGCAAATCAAGGAAAATCAAGGTATACCACTTTATGTATTCGACGACAACAAACGTCTACTTAAATACACTTGGTATCACTAAATGGGTGTCTGAAACATTGGTTGTTTTGGTAAAACATATATACGACTAAGTAAAACATGTACGAGATTGATTATAAGTAAGATGTTGTTACGAGGTAAACAGATTATGTTACACCGGGCGTGCAGCCAGGTCAAAGGTCAGCCACTAATAGCTTAGAACAGGCGTTCACGTGAGAGGACTTATGCCTGACTTCTTCCCGATCACAGCCTATTCTTCACGAGCTTTCAAAGAGAGAGGTCCTTGGCTAGATTTAGGCTGTGCCAATCTCGTAAAAGCCAGTCTCCCTGCCGAAGGTGTTTAAGGAAGTTGTTCGTAATTCCGTATACTCACGTATGAAACACAGCTGCGCAATATTCGGCAGCTGACCGGGTCGAGCTGGATACTTACTGGGGTATGTGAGCCGGTCATTCACAAAGCAATGGCAAACTACTGGAAGTGAGACTTGCGAAGACATCAACGGCAGCTGACAAATACTGTTGACTGCAATGTCCTGTAAAGGATATGCGAAAAATAAAATCTTATAATATATAGCCCCCCCCCCCCCCCCCCCCAAAAAAAAAGGGCTGCTTAAATCGGTATTTATAGGTATACCAAAAAAGACCAGGAACAATTGAATGCGAAGACTTTCGTACAATTAACTATCGTACAATTAAATCAAAATCAAATAAAATCAATTTTATTAGGGTCACAAATTGGGCGCGCAGGCCCGTCTTACATTCGGCCCTTCGAATCACTCGTCTTTCGTTCATCAAGAGCATTATACATTTACATAGAAAGAAATATAAACATTGTGAAATTAATGTTGTAAACATAAACAAGGCAAATTACCATGTTATGAGGGCCATCTGTCACCTACACATACATCACCCCACCCATACACACACCCCCACCTACCCACACACATGCACACCAAGGGACACATACATACCCCACCAACCGACCGATCCCCTCCCGCACATCCCCCACCCACACACACTGCCCTCACCTGATCCCCCACCCAAAACACACTCGCCACCCACAAACATTCCCCCTCCACCCCACACATCCCACGCCCACCCATATTCACATCCTAACTCACACATTCTCTTCCCACCCACACCTCAGTCCACCCATCCCCCAGCCACAACTCCATCGACCACATATTCCCCACCCACGCACACAATCCCCCACCAACCCACACATCGCACATCCACTCACACATCCCCAAACCATACACACACATCCCCACCAACTGATATGTCCCTACCCCCCCCCCCCCCCACACACACACATACATCTCCCTAACCACCCATGCATCCCCAATCCACTCACACACACCCCACCACCCACACATACATCTTCCACCCACCCACACATGCCTTAACCCAATCCCCCACCATACAATCCCCCACCTGCACATCACATACATCCCCTACCACGCAATATTTCCAACCCACGCACCGCACACACACATATCCCTCACCAACACATCCCACACCAACATACCACCACACATACCCACTTACACACCAATCACTTCTCCCCCACCCACATACCACACAATATTCCCACCCACACCCACACAGATACCCTTACCCATCCACCCCACATACCCCCACTCACACACCACAAAAATCCCACACCTACACACACATACCTCACCCACACAATATCCCCAACCAACACACCAGCCACCTCTCCCCACCCACACACGCATTCCTTACCCGTCCACCAACACACACTCACTCACGCACACATCCTCCACTACGCACCCACACACCCTCACCCACCCACCCCAACCAAACATCTCTCGATCACAATACCCCTACCCACACACATCCTCCACCAACTCACGCATCCCACCCCGACACATACAACTCCCTCACCCACCTACACATCTCTAAGCCACTCACACACCCCCACTCACACATTCCCCATCCACGCACACATCTCCCATCCACACACCCCCACATACTTCCCACAACCACCACACATCCCCCTCACACATCACACACATCCCCCACACCATACTCTATCCCCCACCCACACACATATCCTCATCCATACCACCACAATCATACCCCCACCCACAAACCATGCACACATCCCCCACCAATACATCGCACACATAACTCAAACCCACACACCATACACTTCTCCCCACCCGCCCTTGCATCCCCAATCCACCCACACAATCCCCTACCCACACAACCCCGCCACCCACATATACTTCATCAAACCATCCACACATTTCCACCCACATAAACACACATTCCCCTCATCCGTCCCATACATATATCCTCCACCCATTCACACATCCCCCACACCCATTCCCACACCCCTAATTTCACCCCCCCCCCCCCACATCCATCCACACATCCCACCAACACCCACAAATATCACTACCCACCAAAACCCACACACCCCAACCCATCCAAACGCATACCCCCACCCACACATTACCCACCCACACATATCCCCACACTCACACACATCCTCCACACACTCACACCTCCTCCCATCTAGACACATGCAAAATGTCTCACGTTAGCATTGAAACTAGTATGAACAAACTCCCACACTTTACTCACACACATACACTGACACTTGTCATGAGCAGTCTCTTAAAAATGTTAAACATGGAGAAAAATGAGTACATAAAAAGTATGTGACGTAAAAATAGTGATGCTCCCACACACAGAGAAGGCACACACACACACAAACATTCACTCTCATGCTCACTCATTCTGTCTCTCATTCACACTCACTGACTCTCTCCCTCAAACTACAGTAATGAACATGAGTTTATATTATGCATGATAAAATCACATGTCACTAGGCTTCTAATTAGAATTATAATGAGAAGAACAAGACAAAAAAATTGAAATTGGTGAAGAACGGTATGGATTTGTTGAAGGAAAGGGTACACACAATGCAATACATACGTCACGAACAATAACATAAATATCAATAGAGACACAGAAAGACATGTATGTGTGCTTCATAGATAATACTAAGGCATTTGATAAAGTAAAACATAATGAACTGATTAAATTTGTTGGAAGATATTAACATTGATGGGAAGGATCTCAGAATGATAAAGAATATTTACTATAACCAAGTAGCAGCAATTAAAATGGGAAATAAAGAGGGCAATTATGAACAAATAAATCAAGGAGTACGACAGGGTTGTGTCCTGTCATCGAATTTCTTCTCCATCTATAGTGAAGTAATATTGAGAGAGATAAATAAAAAACCAGGTATACTAATCGGAGGTTATAATATAAACAATACACGCTATTGGTTGCGGATAATGTTACAGATCTACAACAATTGTTGGATATTGTAGTAACAGAGAGTGCACACAAAGGACTCTTCTTAAATATCAAGAAAACAGTAACAATGGTTATATCAAAGAAAAAGGTGACATCAAAATGTGAAATAGAAATAGAAGGGAAAATTCTTAAACAGGTGGATAGTTGTTAATACCCAGGGGCCTCTATAACATCAGATGGAAGATGCACAGCAAAGATTAAGAGCAGAATAGGGCAAGCAAAGGCTGCATTTTGGAAAATGAAGAGTATTCTATGCAGTAAGTGGCTATCATTGAATGCGAGACAGGAAATATATTATTGGAGGAAGATGCTATAATAAAGAGTGGAATGAGTATATAAGAGACTTTTATGATGGGGAAAAAGAAGAATTAACAGAAGAAAGTAACTTGGAAGGTCCACCTATTCTAAAAGAAGAAGTCAATGACGCTATCACGCATATGAAGAAAGGATAATCAGCTGGGCCAGATGGAATCACAATAACATAATTAGAAGTGATGGGAGAATTTGAAGTAGATATGTTAACCGCAATGTTGAATGATATTTATAGCAGTTGATGCATAACAAGCGATATGTTGAAATCTGTATTTATAACTATAACATAAAATACCTGGAGCAATTGAATGCGAAGATTTTCGTACGTTTAACCTTATAAATCATGCCACTAAGCTTCTACTCAAAAATATAATGAGAAGAACAAGGAAGACAATACAAATGGAAACTGGTGAAGAACAGTATGGATTTGTGGCAGGAAAAAGTACAAACAATGCACTATACACATTACGAGCACTATTAGAAAGATTAGTAAAGACAAAGAAAGACATATATTTGTGCTTCATAGATTATACTAAGGCATTTGATAAAGTAAAACACGATGAACTGATTAAAATGTTGGAAGATATTAACATTGATAGGAAAGATCTCAGAATAATAAAAGAAATATTTACTGGAACCAAGCAGCGGCAATTAAAAGGGGAAATAAAGAAGGAAATAATGAACACATAAAGTTGCGAGTAAGACAGGGATGTGTTTTGTCACAGGATCCCTTCTCCCTCTATAGCGAAGTAATAATGAGGGAGATCAAAGACAGCCAGGAATAATAATTGGAGGTTATAATATAAATTATATACACTATGCAGATGACACAGTATTGATATCGGATAAAGCAACAGATCTACACCAATTGTTGGAAATTGTAGTAATAGACAGTGCAATGAAAGGACTCTACTTGAATATCAAGAAAACAGTAACAATGGTGATATAAAAGAAACAGGTGACACCCAAACGTGAAATAGAGATAGAAGGGAAAATTCTTCACCAAGTTGCTAGTTTTAAGTATCTAGGGGTGTAACAAAACGCCAGTGGCCCATGTCCTCATGTATTCTTTGGGTTTGGGAAAACAGTGGGAAACAGCTTTCGGGAACCCTCAGTTCTCTTATCCGCTCAATTTCCCTGGAAGATAGTTCTCTTGGTTACTTTTACAACCCGATCTTCTTAAGAGAACTATTAGTCTGACTTTTCTTCGGGAAAACCCGATAGCGCGCCTTGCACCAAATACGCACTTACTGCAATTTCTTGGGCAATAGATGTCCGTTTAAAACACCTACCGTTTGTAATCTGCACCATGTATTGAAAATTTGAAGATTTTTACAGATTAGATGCATCATGAGGGTGTAGGAAAGGTAAGAGTGGGTTTTAATTAGTCCGGTCAGACCTTGGCTTATAAACCTGTTGTCTCGACTGGTGAGACGAATTGGCGAAAAGCCAGTCATGCCATATCGGGAGGGGGTTGACAGTTGGCCAATCCAGCTAAGCATCTTATTCTGGGCATGGCCTGGGAACTATTCTGAGCAATATATTTCCCCAGATGATTTCGCTTGTTCTTGGCAGCAGATGGGCGGGTGCTATCTTTCTTCCTACGGCCTGAACTCTGCATAGTGTCGTCTTTAATTTGAATATAAACATGGCATAAATACGGTATGCCGGAAGGAGGGGAGGGCTCCGTGGCGACGGGTTCCAACCATCTATGTTCTGTCTTATTGAGGTGGAAGAGGGTCTACAGTGTGCTTTCTCTGTCGTCTTTTAGCAGATAGGGTAGCCAAGTGGACCGAATATTTACGGGTCGTTAAGATTATGCCAGAGATATAAATATATCTCGTTATCTCACGGAGAGAACCTGAACTCATCTAAACATACTGGTTATGCGAGGCACTATCTGTGCCTTGCGGCGATGGCTCAGACGAGAGCAGCGGCCGGAAGGGGTAGTTTCTTCTTTCCTATTCTTGCTAGGGTTAGGGAACTACACTTCGTTCCATACAGACCCACTACTATAATATTAGTTAAGCGGGAAATACCGAACCAAATAAGCCAAAAGAGGCTATTCAATAGGGCACGGAAGATGGGTCCCGAGAACACGTGTATGATTTGCACGTTCCCCTTTATATATTAAAGGGGGGGGGGGGGACACACATAATTACGCACACAACACCACAGGAGCTTTGTCGTGAGAAAGAAAGGGTTTGCAAGTGAGAGGGAGGCAGGGAAACGAATGTTCCCAGTAATAATAAAGGCATGGCATGAGAGAAGGGAGTGAATCTTGTATGCAAAGAGTTCCTAGGGTAATCAAAAGGACCTATACAAGCTGGAGGTCTAGTCAAGCAGGGACGTAGCCAATCCAGGACCTCTTTATAGGTCAGGCCAATTCACTCAGATCTCCTGTATAGTTCTATTTTGTTTATGCCAACTGCTATGCTGAGACCATTAGGAGTCTCCATGTCTGCTGTACCTGAAGTTTAAGCTAGAGGCTTTCACAAATGTTTGTCATCTCCAGGGTCCTTCTTTTGGAAGTGAATAGAGCTGAAAGTCTCGACAGGGCCTCTATGCATAAGGCTATATTCAACTGATGAAGCCAGGTCAAGTTATTGACTATACCAGGCATAATATAACGCAACTCAAGTCATCTCGTCGACATAGGGTCGAGTGTTTTTATGATCCGGGCTGGACCTACGCCTAATTCTCGGTCATACCCATCCTTGTCGAGGACAGTGAAAGGCACCTACCAATTCCTCATTCACGAACTGTTCCCATTGTATTAATTCCTACCCAACATTGTGCCAAGTGATACAATGGGGCTTCGAAGAACAGTATAATGAATATGTAAAGAGGTCCACTCAATCCTGAAAGCTTGGTTCTACAGAGGCCTGTTGTTCGCACAACGTACCTGGAAGGAAAGAACTGAAGGCACACTCGGTGAGGTGTATGTGGACGGATCGGACAGTGTCTTAAGCTTGGTCTATGAAGAAAAGCCACCTGAGGCTCTGTGCCTGAACTGAACACCTTCTCCCTGTTTGTTTGTAAAGAACTATCTGTTGTAACTGTCTTGATATTTTCCTGTGCTTTCCCGTATTAAGTTATTAAATTGAAATTATAGTTTACTATGACGATTGCCATGTTATATGTTATCAGCCAGAAAGACACCTCAGGGAATAGGCCCCGAGGTCAAGAGTGAGAGTGACAGTGAGTCCGGGGAACGGAGAAGGGTTGGCAGGCAAAGACCTGTCCCAGCCAGGGTTAAAGAATAATAATTGCAGCATTGTGACGGGGGTATTTGGCACCCTCCACGTAACCTGTTACAAGGGGCATTTATAACATCATATGGAAGATGCACAACAGTGATTACGACCAGAATAGGGCAAGCAAAGGCTACATTAAAAAAAAAATGAAGAATATCTTATGCAATAAGTCGCTATCATTGAATGTAAGAAAGAGAGTCCTGAAAAGCTATATAGAACCTGTTTTGCTGTATGGCTGCGAATCTTGGAATATAAATGAACAAATTATAATTAGATTGGAAGCAACAGAGATGTGGTTCCTTAGTCGAATGTTGCGAATTCCTTCGACTGTCAAAGTAAGCAACATTGAATGCCTTAAAGAGGCTGGCGAAACTAAAACATTATATACAACAATAAGAACGAGACAAACATCATTTTTTGTGTCATGTGATGAGAAGAGAGGCGCTGGAGAATATCGTGACAACTGGAAAGATCGAGGGGAAGAGAGGCAGAGGCATGGAATAATTTCCACAGCAGAGTTGATCCATAAAACCAAAGTCATCCATCTGTGGAGAGTCATGAACGCCTACACATGTCGGCACTGCACTTGATGATGAAATGCAACAGTAAGAAAGAGACGAACAGCTTTCTTTGGTCACATGATGAGAAGAGAAGCATTTGAGAACATTGTTACAACTGGAAAGATCGAGGGGAAGGGAGTGAAAGGTATACCAAGAGAAATAATTCTGGAAGGATTGAGATGGTGGTATGGAGGAACATCATCAGCGGAGCTGATCCGGAAAACCAAAAACCGAGATTTTGGAAAGTCATAAACACCAACGCCAGCCGGCATGGCACTTGATGATAGCGATGATAGATATTACATGTACTTAGATAACGCAATGTTCATGATATGGTTTAAATGTATTTTGTTTTATACGATTACGCCAAGCCCACGCTGACCAGGATAGTTTTACATTGTATAAATGAATAGAACATAATTATTTGTCCACGATGTGAAAAATGGATTTTCTTGTACGACTAACTCAAGCATATTTGCGTGCTCATAGCGTGTAGTGATAGAAGTGATAAAATTCATCTAGGCGATTTCTTCAAGCAATGCTTGTAAACATCGATCATAACAACATGTGATATACTTAATCTGTAACATATTAGGCTGGTTACAGTGGAGCTACATAACCAGTTTGTATATGGCTGTCCACGAAAGTTTGTCCAAATAGTGCGGCTATTTCATGACGGCATGTAGGCAAGAGTACAGAAAAATGGTGAACTGACTGAACCCTTTCCTGTCACCAATGGAGTGAAGCAAGGATGTGTCCTGGCACCAACACTGTTCAGCCTCATGTTTTCAGCCATGTTGATGAATGCCTTCGAGAACGACGACATTGGGATAGACATCAACTACCGTATGGATGGAAAGTTATTCAATCTCAGAAGGCTCAAAGCCAAAACCAAAATTAACAGCGACACCGTCAGAGAGCTCCTGTTTGCTGATGATTGCGCTCTATACGCCAACTCAGAGGCGGACATGCAACATAATGTTTCAGCTTTCTCACATGCCTGTGCCAACTTTGGGTTCAATATCAACTTGGAGAAGACTGTAGTTATGTACCAGCCAGCTCCAGGGAATAATCACACTGTGCCGAATATCAAAGTGAATGATCATAGACTAAGTGTTGTGGACAAATTCACCTATCTTGGCAGCACTGTGTCACAAGCTGCCACAATTGATGATGAAGTGAATGCAAGAATCTCCAAGGCCAGTGCGGCCTTTGGCAGACTGTACAAGAATGTATGGGACAGAACTGGAATAAGCCTGCAAACAAAGCTAAAAGTCTACACAGCAGTTGTATTATCCACACTGCTATATGCTTGTGAAACCTGGACAGTTTATCAGCGACACGCTAGGAAATTAAACCACTTCCACACAGTCTGCCTAAGGAAGCTACTGAAGATTAAATGGCAAGACAAGATTCCAGACACTGAAGTCTTAGAAAGAGCATCCATGCCCAGTATCCACACTATAATGATGAAGAATCAGATTCGTTGGGCTGGTCCCTTGACTCGCATGCCAGATCACAGGCTCCCTAAACGAATTTTTTACAGCGAACTGCGTTGTGGTAAACGCTCCCAAGATGGCCAGAGGAAACGTTTTAAAGACACTCTGAAAATTTCACTGAATGCTTTTGGAATTCATCATGACACCTGGGAGGCTGCAGCCAGAGACCGAAATTCGTGGCGTGCATCATTACGCAAAGGTGCAGTCATATGTGAGGCAACCATGACTGCAAAAGCTGTGAAGAAAAGGCAGGACAGAAAAACCACTGCAGGAAATCCTCCTCCAGAGACGTCAAGCATTCTTTGCCCACATTGTCAAAGAACATTTCGAGCCAAAATAGGCCTTATCAGCCATCTTAGAACCCACGGCTCCACACCTTCACCCCCACTGGATGTAATGAATGGTCATCATCATTCTTGATGGACAAACAACAACAGCACATAACCAGTTTGTACTGTCCAAGCAGTGGGTTAACGAAGGAGAGATGAGTTAAGTTTAGATCCCCGTGGTGACAGAAGACACCCATAAGAAAATTTCCCTGCATGAGAATGCACTAAAACATCTATTAATTTCGCTTATAAATTTGCTTCATCACTAGGGATGAGAAGAGATCAGGGAGGATTACATCCGGAGAGAATAGTGATGTTGGCTCTATAGCTCCAGATGTCCATCCGCGAATTTTGATTCAGTGAAGGAGTAACACAAATCACTAGATGTCTGACAGAAATGGTTCGTCAGACCGGGAGAGTTATGTGATTTTGCCAGATAACTGGCGATATATGTTGCATTGTTGTTGTTTTGTTTGTTTTGTTCGTTTTTTTTCTTTTTTTCGGAGGGGAAAAGGGGGGAAGGGGGGGGGGGAGGGGGGAGATTGTCAATTTTACTTCGATTATCCAACATTCATTTGCCTTTGAATCATGATTTTAATAAAAAGGTTAGAATGACATTCTTCACGATGGAGTATATTTAATTTTTGTTAGTAACAATCCAGTGTTGATGGCTTTTTGTCAACTTCGATGGGTTTTACAGAAAGTGACTATTTACCAGAATGCAGGCGATGGCATACTTCAGACTAGCTGCAGACACAGATCACCCGTTGCATGAGGCGCTGGGCGCAGTTAAGGGTCAGAGACTGATCAGAGGGAAATCATGGATGGCTCAGGCGGAGGATACGATCAGATAAGTGTGCATCTTGGAGAACATTCGGCGAGGAGAGGAGTGGGTCAGAGTGCCAGCGGAGCAGTCAGACTTTTGAAGAGTTATAATCACATTGAGCCGGGAGTGCAGGGAGTGACCTGCTGGGGCCACGGAAGTGGAAATCCAGAAAATAATTCAGGATAAAGCTCGCCCGGGTGATGTGATTATCTACGCGGATGGTTCGGTGGTGAGAGGTAGGAGAAATGCCTGGGGATTCTTAGCAAATGCTAATGGATGACGGATGGTGCAGGAGAGCCTGGCGTATGATACCACAACATATAGCTTAAAATGGAGTTGGAGGCAGTCAGTGCAGCTTTCCTCTGGATGTAGAACACGATACATACACACATCGTTATTGTAACTGACTCGGAAAGCTTGCTGAGGAGGATGAGGACAGGCAGGTTTCGTGCAGAGTGGCTTGCTTCACTTCGGAGGTCACGGGTGGCAAGCATCACCTGGATATTTTCTCCGGGGCATGCCGGTGTGCTGGGGAATGAACAGACGGACATATTGGCTGGCTCAGCAAAACTTGGTGGAGTATTGATGCATGCCAAGGCAGACGTGGTTGCGGCCATGTGGGAGCACGTGTAGATCACCATAGTCTGGTAAGAATGAGACAGCGAGGTGTGACGAGGGGATCTGACCGACGCTCGACGCTCAGAGGAAAGGCGAGACGGACATATAATTAGATTGCTACTGGAACTTTTATTGTTGGAACTCTTCGCTGGCTGCTGAGGATGGGGACGGATCGCTTATAGGAATGCCCCGAATGATGTAATGTCGGTTCCTAAATCAATCAATGGATCAATCAATCAATCAATCAGAAACGATGCCTACATAGTTTGTGAAACTAGTTGAATACCAAGTGTCAATCATATGAGAAGATAAATCGCAAGCAGGTCAATATTAGTCTTGGGGTTGAGGTCTATTCGTCGGAACACGTGAAATATTAAATGCATTAATTATGCCCCACTATTTTGATCAACACGTTGTAAGCCATCGTGGATAGGACAGTTGGACGGTTGCGAACTGTCCTCACATCTGTTTCAACTGCGTAATGATCTTGCCACTACCCTGCTGAGAGATGCCGCCCGTTGCGAGTGGTGTTGTTTTGGTTTCCGTTGTCAGGAGTTTGAATTGAATCCGGCCTCGTTACAGATAGTTTGTTTGGAGCCGCCGACCAGGATTCGAACCTGAGGAGTTGCGAACGCTCAGTTGCAACATACGACAAGTTAACTGTTGACAGCTGGGTGAGCGGCGATCAGTAAACGAGTAACAGAAATTTATATTTGCCAGACCATTCCTAGACAGTCACAGTGTGTACGGTTCATTTTCTTCTGTTGATTCAACTTGCCCAACTATTAGTGTTGGAACTCTTCGCTGGCTGCTGAGGATGGGGACGGAGCGCTTATGGGAATGTCCCGAATGCTGTGATGTCGGTTCCTAAATCAATCAATCAATCAATCAACTTGCCCAGAACTATTTCGATTTGATACTACGAGAACTCTCCTTACGAAGTCAGAAGAAGCCTTGAATTTCATGTTGTGAAGAAAGAGCAAGAGGATGTTCGGAAATTCATGTGATGGGAGCCAAATTCCAGACATCGGGAACGGAGGTCGGAGTCGGTTATGTAATTGTGCAATGTGTTGTTGTGTATATTGATTGTTAACTCTCACACTGATGTATCCACCTACATCAACAGCAGAGGAAGACGAAATGTAAGATAATTACAACACGCTGCAAGACATTACATATGATTGGTCAGATTGACATAACAATAATAATGGGACATTTTAATGCAAATGTGGTACAGGAATACATGAATATGGGAGACATGTTTTAGGAAAATGTGTATTGGAAAATAGAAATGATACAGGTGACACATTAAATGAATTGTGCACAGAAAATGAGTTAACGATAGCCAACACACAGTTTAAACATCACCCAAGAAGACTGTTTACATGAAAGTCCCCTGACAGTAGTACAAAAAGTCAGAAAGATTATATTTTAATTCACCCAAGATGGAGATAAAGCATGAAAAAAAAAATTAAGTTGCATGTCCTTCACAGGACGTAGCAGTCAACCCCAGCATTTTCGCTGTTCGTGATTCCTGGGCAAATTTTACTGTCAGTAGTTTGCCATTGCTTTATGAACGACCGGCTCCTATACCTTTTTCGAAAAAATACACAGCACCGCCGTGTTTCGAACCCTGGTATACGGGCTCATAAACCGCGTTCGCAAGCCCTTAGCCACATAGACCGATCAAGCATGACATCAGCAAAATACCTTACGAAGTGCAGAATGTGATACAGATCATCAGTTATTAGAAGCAGATGTGAAAGTAAAACTCAAAAGCCTACCCGAGCGCAAAGGCTATTTCGTTTTGATGTCACAAAAATACCAGATGCATACAACAGAGACGTGAAGAATCGTTATGGGGTCTTGATGTCTATACAGGAAATATTGACACCTGATGAATTATCAGTACAAGCTGTCATGTTGTTTGTCCATCAAGATGACCATTCATTTCATCCAGTGGGGTTGAAGGTATGGAGCCGTGGGTTCTAAGACGGCTGATAAGGCCTATTTTGGCTCGAAATGTTCTTTTACAATGTGGGCAAGGAATGCTTGACGTTTCTGGAGGGGGATTTCCTGCAGTGGTTTTTCTGTCCTGTCTTTTCTTCACAGCTCTTGCAGTCCTGGTTGCCTCACATATGACTGCACCCTTGCGTAATGATGCACGCCACAAATTTCGGTCTCTGGCTGCAGCCTCCCAGGTGTCATGATGAATTCCAAACGCCTTCAGTGAAATTTTCAGAGTGTCTTTAAAGCGTTTCCTCTGGCCACCTTGTGAGCGTTTACCACAACGCAGTTCGCTGTAAAAAATTCGTTTAGGGAGCATGTGATCTGGCATGCGAGTCAAGTGACCAGCCCAGCGAATCTGATTCTTCATCAGTAGAGATGAAGAATGACTTGCGCGATGACTTGGATTAAAGTGAGGAAGAGTTGCGCAATTCGTCGACCTCACTCTCTCGCCTGAGTCCATCTGAGTCCAGTGGCAAGACAAGTCGAGACGATTGGATACGAATACAGGTGCAGTGGATGACTAGTGCGCTCTACGTGCCTTGCCGTGCTCATTACGTTCCACAACGCTTTGCAGGTAAACGCCTTCTTGCCCGTTGAATCAGGAATGATTTCTTCCGCGCAGTCTGCCGAATCCTGTCTTCACATGCTGGGTAGGCATACCCTAGTTTACCTCTTGGTTTGACACCAAATCGGATACCCATGCCTGGTTTAGCCAGCCTCTCACAGCTGTTGCCCGGGAGGTGGCCGCTGTCGCATGCTGACAGCTACTAGGAGCCACAGACACGAGCTGGGTGTCAGCTTTGACCAGTGGGGGATGGGTCCTGAAAAGGACATGATAGTCATCCTTACCAAAGGTGCTACCAATGCCTGACACCCCGTACCCCCCCCACCACCCCCCACCCCCACCCCCAGTACAAGCTAGAGATATCTAGATAACTGCAGCCAAATATTTACTTCCGACCAAGAGACCAATTTAGGGAATGGTCTAGTCATGATCACACCAGCCAACTTGACAATTTGCAGAAGCTACCGAATCAGCCAAGCAATACTCTAACTGTCCGCCTGTTGGAGCTTCGATCCTAGACCAGCTGCCAGCCATGTCTCAGTGCCTCTTCTGCCATATTAAGGCATTTAGGTGTTAGGTTGCTTTTCCTCGGACGAGGATAAGGCCTGTACCCTCTCAATTGCTCTCCTTCGTCCGAAACTGTTGGCACAACGTGGAATGTCGAGTTTGGTAAGCGCCACCCAACATTCACCGCTAAAATAAACGGGTAGTACTGCCTGCTGTCATGCGGTAGATCTGACTAAGATCTGACACCTATCTATCCATCCATATATCGATCCATACACTGGGGTATCTATTCACCCATTTGCCAAACTTCGATCCTAGACCAGCTGCCAGCCATGTCTCAGGGCTTTGTCTGCCATATTAAGGCATTTAGTCTTTAGGTTGCATTTCCTCGCACAAGGATAAGGCCTGCACCCTTTCAATTGCTCTCCTTCATCCGAAACTGTTGGCACAACCTTGTTGTCTATCAATCCATCAATCAATCTGTCTGCATTGTTGAAACTCCATCCATCTATCAATCTATCAGCAAAGTTGTCTATTGATGTATCCATGAATATATCAACGTGGTTCTCTATCCTTACATCTACCAGTCACGAAAGTGGTCAGTGTGTGTGTGTAAAGTGTGGAAGTTTGTTCATATTAGATAGTGATTATGTGAGGCATCATGTATGTGTCTAGATGTGCGGATATGTGTGTGAGTGTGGGTGTGTGTTTGTGGGGGATGTGTGTGGGGGATGTGTGTGTGTTGGGGTATGTGTGGTGGTGTGGGAAGATGTGTGTGTGGTTGGGGCATGGGTGTGTGGGTGGGGATGTATGTATGTGTGTGCGAGATGTGTGTATGTGAGTGGGTGATGCGAGTGCAGGTGGGGATGTGTGTGTGGGTGTGTGTGTGTGTGGGTGTGTGTGTATGTGTGTGGGGATGTGTGTGTGGGAGGTGTGTGTGGGCGATGTGTGTGTGTTATGGGGTAGATGTGAGGGTTTGGGAAGATGTGTGTGGGTTGGGGGATGGGTGGGAATGTGGGGGATGTGTGTGGTTGGGGGATGTGTGTATGTGAATGCGGGATGCGTCTGCGGGTCATGGATGTGTGATTTTGTGGGGGATGTGTAAGTGTTTGGGGAGATGTGTGGTTGAGGAATGTGTATGCGGGGGGATGCGAGGGTGGGTGGAAAAATATGCGGTTGGTGGTTGTGTGTGGGGGGAAGTGTGTGGATCACGGACGTGTTGATGGGGGAATGGTGTGTGATGGGGATGTGTGGGTTGGTGTATGTGTTTGGGTGGGAGGGGTTGCGTGGGTGTTGGTGGATAGTGAGATGTCTGGGTGTGGGTGGGTGTGGGATGTGCGGTTGGGTGTGGGGGGTGTGTGTATGTTGTGTGGGGGATGTGTGCAGTATGGGGGATATGTGTGTGGTTGGGGGATATGTGTGTGGGAGGGTCAGAGATGTAAGCGTGTTGGTGTTTGGATGGGGCATGTGTTGGTGTGTGGAGAGATGAGTGTGTGTGTGTGTGTGTGTGGATGAGTGTGTGGGAGATGTGTATGTGGGTGGAGTGTGTGTTTGTGGGGGATGTGTGTTTGGGTGGAGTGTGTGTGGGTGAGGAATGTGTGGTTAAGGGATGTGTGGTTGTGGAATTGGTGATTTATTTATTTTTTTTGGGGGGGGGGGGGTGGGGGTGGGTTGAGGGTGTGTGGGTGGGTGAGTGTGTGTAGGTTGGGGGATGTGTGGTAGATATTTGAATGGGAGGGTGCGGGATGTGTGAATGGGTGGGGGAGATTGTGTGGTTGGGGTAATATTTGTTAGTGGGGATGTGTGGGTAGAGGTCGGGGGTGTTTTGGATGGGTGGTGGAGGATATGTGGGTGGGTGAGTGTGTGTGTGTGTGGGTTATTGGATGGGTTGAGAGGTGTGTGTAGGTGGAGTGATGTGTGTATGTGGAGGGATTTGTGTAGGCTTGGGATGTATGTGTTGGTGCGGGATTGATGGGTTGGTGCATGAGTGTGAGCCTGGAGTTTGTGTGTGGGTGAGTGGCGGATGTGTGTGTGTGTGGGTGGGTGGATATGTGTGGGTGGGCCATGGGTGTATGGGTGGGTGAATGCATGTGTGCCTCGGAGCGTGTGTGAGTGGATGGAGTATATGTGAGTGGGGTATATGTGGTGGGTAAGGAATTTGCGGGTGGGTGGAAGATGTGTTTCATAACATGGTAATATGCATTGTAATGGTTACAACATTCATTTGACAATGCTATTTTTCCTTATGTGTATGTACCATGCATTATTGATGAACGAGAGCTGAGTGATTGGAAGGGCCGAATGCAAGACGGGTCTTCGTATCCAATTTGTTACCCGTTAAAATTAAAGTTCGTTCGTTCTTGCAGTCTTAACAGATGGTAGTGTTGTACATGGTGCTAACTAACAACTATCCGTCCATCCATACATCAATCCATAAATAAGGTTATCTATTCATCCTTCTATCGATCTATCAAACCGATTGTCTATATATACATATATCAAGCCGGTTGTCTTTCCATCCATCTATCGATCAGTCTGCTAGGTAGTACATCAATCCATCTATCAATACATCAACTGCGTTGGCTATTCATTCATATAACAATCTTTCAACCCGGTTGACTATCTATTCATCTATCAATTTATCAGACCTGTTATTCATCCATCAATCCATTAATCTGTTACAAAGTTAGTCTATCTATACATTTATCAATTCACCAAATGGATTGTCTATTCATCAATATGTCAATATATCAACCTGGTTGTCTATCCACCTATCTATTCTCGTGTATATGCAGTTAGCTTTATTTCGTGTCAGTAGGCCATTGGCTGTTAGAAGACACGTGACAGGTGGGTGTTTTTAAACGAGTGGTTGTAGAAGACACGTCAGCATGGAGCAGTTTGAAGCTCTAACTCTGAACTATATTGTAATGACTGTGTTCACTGTAACCGCCACGTATGGCATCAGTATCAGATACGCATTGACATGTCGGTACTAGCATATGCCTTGTATATATGTCTGTCTGTCTTCATGTCTATAAATCTATCTATCTATCTGCCTGTCTGCTTGAGACAAAACCATTCGAAAATACGATGGTATTGTTTAGGGAGCAGAAAACTGACTACATTCGGGCCAAAGAATAGAGAATTATGTAAAATAAAGATCACGAAATATAAATAAAGAAATTAAACCTCTCACCATTCCCAAGTCAAAATCGCATAGGAAAAGTAAATAGCAAGAAGATATTCCAGAGATATGAGACAGTTTTGAAACGAGCGTCTTTCAATCTGTCAATGGATTAAACAACATCAACAATAACAACAACAACAACAACAACAACAACAACAACAACAACAACAACGGGCGTGCAAATTAATTCCATAATACCAGGTTGTCTATCAACCTATCTATTCTCGTGTATATGCAGTTAATGGTATTTCTTGTATACCAATTAGCTGGAAATGATAGTTGTCAGAAGTCTATTGGCTGTTAGAAGACACGTGGGTGTCTTTAGACGATTGGTTGTAGAAGACACGTCAGCGTAGTGCATTTTAGAGCTCTAAATCTGAACGATATTGTAATGACTGGGTGCCCTCAAACCACCACGTATTCAGTCAGTATCAGATACGTGTTGACACGTCGGTATTAGCATATACGTTGTCTGTCTGTCTGTCTGTCTGTCTGTCTGTCTGCCTGCCTCCCTGTCTGTCTGTCTGTCTGTCTGTCTGTCTGTCTGTCTGTCTGTCTGTCTGTCTGTCTGCCTGTCTGTCTGTCTGTCCGTATGCCCTCTTGCCCGTCCGTCCATCCGTCCATCCATCCATCCATCCACCTATCCACCTGCTGTCTGTCTATATACCTATCTGCCTGCCTGCCTTTCTGCCTGCCGGTTTTCCTGCCTGCTTACCTGCTTGCCTGCCTGTCGAATGGAAATGCGATGATGTTGTGTAGGGAGCGCAAAGCTGATTGTATTCGGACCACGAAGTAAATGATTAGGGAAACAAAAAAGAACACAAAATAGAAATAAAGCAATTAAACCTATCACCGCCCTCTGCTCAAACAAGAACAGGGAAAGTAAACAGCAAAGAATTACATAAATCTCATACAGAGGGTGAGAAAGGGCGCTTTTCAACCGAGTCAATGGAATGAACAACTGGTTCACAACAACAACGTCATCATCATCATCATCATCATCATCATCATCATCATCATCATCATCATCATCATCATCATCAACAACAACATCATCATCATCATCATCATCACCATCATCATCATCATCATCATCATCATCATCATCATCATCATCATCATCATCATCATCATCATCATCATCATCATCTTCATCAACAACAACAACAACAACAACAACAACAACAACAACAACAACAACAACAACAACAACAATAAAACAACAAAAAGGATTGTGCAAATTAAGTCCATAATATACACATGTATATCATTTTAAGTAATTATGGTGTTTATAATAGATGTTAGAAGTACATTATTTCATACGTGTATCTGATAGACGTGGCCTAGATAGAGGGCAGAGGTAGGGTTATTTGCTAGAAACCATTCATAATAGCTGATATTTGATTCAAGATTGCAGTTGTCTTTATATTTCAATGTTTTTGTGAACATTAGTTGTTCCCGAATGTGTAGATTATGCAGAAAAAAAATAAATAGCGTTTGTGTTTGTCCTGATGTGATAGTTTATTCAGTGTAAGTATAGTTTGTGCTTCCCCTGTTGCCATTACAGCCCAAGTGTTTAATCTATTGATTGCTTTGGGACATTACCATTTTCAACGTCTGGTTTAGAGTCCTGTAATAATTTCTTTGTATTTAATTTCACTGTACTTGTTAATCAAGGCGTTTGGGAAGAAGGTGGGGGGGGGGGGGGGGCTGGGATTATTATCTCTATATCCAATCCTTCCCTACTTCTTATCGCAACTCTTCTCATTTGCTTGAACACAGTCATAGTTGCGTTACCTACCTCACATCATCGATTTTATATTGCCTTTATGTGGCGAACCTTCCAGAATTTGACAGTTCTCGGGTTGTCTAGTTACGATTGTTGTAACAGCTAGTCGGTATTTTATTTAATAGGTCTGTAGTTTTATGTTGTTTGTCTTACTTGTGGTTGAGGAAGTGACACCAACAGTGGCCAGATTAGCTTTCGACAATCCCGCGGAGTGTTGTGGACAAAGGAACACACAAGCTAACATCATCTAATGGCAGTGGACATGTGGTTTCTCAGAAAAAAAAATGCAATGAATACCATGGACATACAGAAAAAACAACCATTGGGCAAGTCATACAAGAAGCAAATGAGACCGTGGACTGTTAAGAGAAATTATACGTAGACAGTTGACACTTTTTGATCACGTTATAAAAAGGAATAAACTAGAGAATATTATGACATCTGGTAAGATTGATGGGTAAAGAACAAGGGGAGGGCAGATAAGTACATAAAGGATGACTTGGCCAAGTTGCATGGTTGAGACAAGAACACGGTTATCGTTTGAGATTACGAAAAATGACATCGAACGCTTATTGGCATGACACGTTATGATGATGATAGCATGTTTAAGTCTGTTTGTTTAAATGTGTATCTTGTGGTCAGTGTTGAATAATAATAATTTTCCAGTTGTAGCGTGTTTGAGTTACTTTTGGCGATGAATGTTATGTAGGACATATTGCAGCTGTCGGGGTGATTTCGTTATTGTCAAAAGCTTCTTGACAAACATAGAGAAAAGAAAAATCACAACAACAGAAATGAGGTTCCTGAGAAGAATACTCAACGTATCAAGAAGAGATAAGATCAGAAATGAAGAAATCAGGACTAAAGTGGGGGTTAAAGCTGCTCTAGATTTTTTTAGAAAGCAGCAAGTCAAATGGTTTGGCCATGCAAGTAGGTTACCAGTCAACAGCATACCACAACAACCAATGATGTACAGACCAGATGGAAACAGAGGAAGAGGCCGACCACGTAAACGTTGGACGGAGGGAATAACAGAATCCACGGGAATGTCGATATACGAAGCCCATAACCGGGCACTCTCACGAAGTTTATACTTCACCTCGACACCGCAAGGTACAAGAGGAACATGATGAGATGAGATGAGAGACATCCATCGATCCATCAATCTATCAGCCGCGTAATCCATCCATCAATCCATCCACCCATGCATCCATCCATCAGTCTGTCAGCCCAGTTATCAGTTCTTCCTTTTATCAACCTATTAACCCAGTTATCAATCTGTACATCCAGCAATCAATCAGCCCAGTTATATATCCATGCATCCATCGATCAATCATCCCAGTTATATATATATATATATATATATATATATATATATATATATATATATATATATATATATATATAATATATATATATATATATATATATAGTCAATCCATCAATTTATCAACCCAATTGTCTATTAGTCTATATATCAATCTATCAGCCCATTTATCTCTATGGCTATCCATCAAACGATCGGCCAAGTTATCCACACCCATCAATCATTTAATCCAAATCCATCGGCCCACCCATTCATCCATCCAACCACCCACTCACACCCCCAAACATCTACACATCCATACATCCATTAATCCCACTCACCCATCCATCTACCCACTCTTATATCCATCCACCCTCCCATCCATCCATCACTAGATCCATAAATCAGCCTAGTTAACTATCCGCCCATCAGTCAATCTATCAGTCTGGTTATCTTTCTGTCCATCCATTCACCAATATCTCAGCCCAGTTATCCATCCCTCAATCAATGACCCCGGTTATCCATGCATCCACCCATCCTTACATCCCTCCCCCCAATCACCTAGTAACCTACACATCAATCCACCCACTCACACACCCATCCATATCTACTCCTACCTTCATCCATCTATCCACCCCCCCCCCCACCATTAATCCACCCACCCACCCATCCACCCACCCATCCGTCCATCCATCCCTCCATCCATCTCTCAGCCCAGTTATATATTCGTCCATCCATCAATCTATCATGCCAGGTATATATTCGTCCATTTATGAATCTATAAGTCCATGTATCTATCCGTCGAACCATCCCTCGATCAGAAAAGTTATCCATTAGTCATTTTTCAATCAGTCAGCCCAGTTATCTATCCATCCATCATTCTATCAGCCCTGTTATATATCTGTTCATCTATCAATAAGACAGCCCAGTTATCTTTCCGTCTATCAATCCATCTATCTGTCAGACAAGCTATCTATCCGTCTATCCTTCGAACTATCTGCCCAGTTATCCATCTATCAATTCATCCATCCACCCACCCATCCACCCATCCATCCACCTATCCAATCACGCACGTAAAAATTAATCAATCAGCCCCGGTATCTATCCGTCCATCCTTCAGTCTATCAGCCCAGTTATCTATTCGTCCATCCTTCAGTCTATCAGCCCAGTTACCTATTCATCTGTCCATCAATCTATCATTCCAGGTATCTATCTGTCCGTCCATCTATCAGTTCAGTTATATGTTATTCCGTCCATCAATCAATCAGTCCATGTATATATCCATCGATCGATCAATCTATCAGCCCAATTATCTGTCCATCGATCAATTAACCTATCAGACCACTTATCTACCCGTCCATCAATCAATCTATCAGCTCATTTATATATTCTTCCATACCTTAAACTATCATTTCAGTTATATAACCATCGGTCCATCAATCTATCAGCTACGCTATCCACCCACCTGTCCATACAACAATCTATCAGACCAGTTATCTATCCGTCTATCGATCAATCAATCAGCAAAGTTATATATCTAGTATATCTATCTATCTATCAATCGGTTATCCCAGTTACATGTCCATCCACACCTCAGTCTATCAGCCCAGATATCTAACCGTCAATTCATCAACCAGTCAGCCCTGTTATATATCCATCCATCCATCAATCAATCATAACAGTTATATATCCATACATCCATCAGTCTATCAGCCCAGTTATCTCTACGTTTTATCCATCAAACGATCAGCGAAGTTTTCCATCCTCCAACACATTCATCCAACCACCCACCCACCAATCCATCTACCCACATAAATACATCCATCCACCAGCCACACACACACCCAAGCATCTACCCACCCAAACATACACCAACTCCAAAACACACCCATCCATCTACCCACCCATATATCTATCCACCCTCCCACTCACACAACCAAGCATCTACCCACCCATACATCTATCCATCCATCTACCCACTCACCTATCCATCCATTCACCCACCTATCCATACATGTATTCACCCATCTATCCAGCCACCAACATAAATATATCCATCTAGTTATCAATCAGCACAGTTATATATACATCCATCCATCAAACTATCGGCACACTTATCTATCCGTCCATCAATCCATCAAACTATCAGCACACTTATCTATCCGTCCATCAATCCATCAAACTATCAGCACACTTATCTATCCGCCCATCAATCAATCAGTTAATCAGCCCGATTATCCATCGATCAATCCATCAATTCATTTACCCACCTACCCACCTACGCATCCATCTACCCATTTACCCACCCATTCATACATACACCCAACCATTCATCCATCCCTCACCCATACATCCATCTGGCCACACACCCACCCATTGATATAATCATCCATCCATCCATCCTTCCATCCATCCATCCATCCATCCATCCATCCATTCATCCATCCACCCATACATCCATCCGCCCACCCGCCCACCCATCTATCTACCCACTCATATATCCATCCAACTACCCATCCATCCATCCATCCATCCATCCATCCATTCATCCATACACCCATCAATCAGCCCAGTTATATATATGTCCCAATCAATCTATCAGCTCAGTTATCTTTCCATCCACCCATCCATTAATCTATCAGCCCAGTTATCTATCCGTCCATCAATCAGTCAACAATTCAGTCCAATTACCCATTCATCCATCCATCTATCCATCAATGCATCCACCAAGCCACTCAATACCATCCTTCCACCCACTTACTCAGCCATCCATCTATCCACCCACCCTTTCATCCACCCACTCATCCATCCATCTACCCGTCCATCCATCATTCAATCAGCCTAGTTATTTATACCTTCACCTATCAATCGGTCAGCCTATTTATCCAACTGTTCATCCATCAATCTCTCAGCCCAGTTATATATTCGTCCATGCATCAATCTATCAGCCAAGTTATATTCGTCCATCCATCAATCAATCAGTACAGTTATCTATCCGACCATTAATCTATTAGTCCAGTTATCTATTCGCGCATCCATCAGTCTATCAGCCCTGCTATCTATCCGTCCACCCATCAATCTGTCAGCTCAGTTATCTATCCATTATTCCATTAATCCATGAGCCCAGTTATCTATTCGTCCATCAATCAGTCTATCAGCTCGATTATCTATCCTTCCATCCATCAATCTATTAGCTCAGTTATGTATTCTTCCATCCATTAATCTATCAATTCAGTTATCTGTCCATCGATGCATCAGTCTAACAGCCCAGTTATCTATCCATCCATTCACCTATCAGTCTAGTGATCCATCCATCAGTCTATCATCTCAGCTATCTATGCATCCACCTATTAATCTATCGAGTTAGCTGTGAATGAACGTTGTCACGAGGCGATTGGTAGTTATTAGACATGTAAACACGTGACAGGCAAATGTCTGGAGACGATTGGCTGGTAGAAGATACGTCAGTATAGAGCAGTTTGAAGCTCTATTTAAGTACACTATTGCAACGATAGAGAACCGTCAAACAGCCACGTATAAATTGACACGTAGGTACCAACATATATACACGTCTGCCCGCCATTTGTGGAAACGAACTGCTACGATACAGACTTCAATCATGGTAAAGGCTGAATTTATTAAAATATAATATATCATTCAGTTAACCAGCCATACATTCATCCGCCCATTTATCTGGTTGCCTGCCTACCTTCCTTCCTACTTATTTGCCTACCTTATTATGTCTCTCCTTCATTCCCTATCTGCCTGCCACTCTCTCTCTATCTCTCTGTCTCTCTGTCTCTGTCTCTCTCTCTTTCTCTCTCTCTCTCTCTCTCTCTCTCTCTCTCTCTCTCTCTCTCTCTCTCACTTGTATCTGTGTGTTTATCTATCTGCCTACAATCTGCCTAACTACATGCTTGCCTGACTGTCTGACTGTTTGCTTGCATGGATGTGAGAATGTGTGTTTAGCGATCTATCTGGTATATAGGTGACAAGGAGAAGTCGGGAATACTAATCACAGGTTATAATATAAACAATACACGCTATGCAGTTGATACATTATTAGTGGCGGATAATGCAAGAGATATAAAACAGTGGTTCTCAAATGGTGGGGAATTCCCCACGGAAGGCCCCCGGGGGGGGGGGGGGGGTGGATTTTAGGATTTCAATGTGGGGAATTAAGATTATTTCAAGATCGCGTTAATACAAGACCCGATTACTTGAACTTGTTTTTCCCTCCATACTTTACACTTCTGTACTTCTCGCGCTTCTGAAATTCGTTTTAAAACGCAAGTAAACCCGCAAATCACGTTTTATATTGACGTCTAGACTTGTTCTAGTATGTGTTGTTAAATTTAGCTTCTAATTTTACGTATACTGTGTGGGGGGGGGGGATATATGGAGGAAAGACGAAAAAAAGGGAGTGGGGGGGGGGGGGGACATTCTGAACATATGGTAAAAGGGGACGTGGGTCAACAAATGTTGAGAACCACTGATCTACAACAATTGTTGGATATTGCAGTAACGGAGAGTGCAAAGAAAGTACTCTCCTTGAATATCAAGAAAACAGTAATAATGGTGACATCAAGGAAGATTGTGACACCAACATGTGAAATGCAAATAGAAGGGAAAATCCATAATTCCGATTTAGCAGAGACGAATGGCTCCGTTCAACCATCGTCTATATTGATTTTCTTGTTTTTTGGGGCCTTTATGATGTAGCTTGTATTTTGTCTTTCGTAGATTGGGCTTGTGGTTGTCAGCTTCCTGGCTTCTGAATTCTTAATCAAGTGGATACTCTTAAATACCCTTGGGGCAGTATAGAAAAATAGACGGAAGGTGCACAACATAGATTAAGAGCAGAATAACGCAAACAAAAGCTGCATTTCAGAAAAAGAAAAGTATCTTATGCAATAAGTCACTATCATTGAATGTAAGAAAGAGAGTGTTGAAGTGCTATATATAACCTGTTTTGCTGTATGGCACTGAACAAATTAGAAAGCACTTAGCTGCAACAGAGATGTGTGTCCCTCGACTAATGTTGCGAATTCATTGGACTGCAATTATAACTAACGGCGATTGCCTGAATGAGGCTAATGAAACTAGAAGATTATATACAGCAATAAGAAAGAGACAAACAACTTTCTTTGGTCATGTGATTAGAAGAGAGCCATTGGAGAACCTCTTACTACTGGAAAGATCGAGTGGAAGAGATGTAAAGGCCGACTAAGAGAAATGATACTGGATGGACTGAGACGATGGCATGGAGGAATATAAGCAGTAGAGCTGATCCAGAAAATAAAAGACCGCGATAAGTGAAGAGACATGAACACCCATGCCAGCTGACATAACACTTGCTGATAACAATGATAACCCCCACACACCCACCTACTCTCTCTCTCTCTCTCTCTCTCTCTCTCTCTCTCTCTCTCTCTCTCTCTCTCACACACACACATATATATATATATATATATATATATATATATAATATATATATATATATATATATATATATATATAAATATATATATATATATATATATATATATATATATTACTGGAACCAAACAGCAGCAATTGAAATGGGAAATAAAGAAAGAAATTACGAAAATTATGAATACATAAAGCTGGGAGTAAGACAGGAATGTGTTTTGTCACTAGATCTCTTCTCCCTCTATTGCGAAGTAATAATCAGAGAGATCAAAGAAAAGCCAGGAATAATATTCGGAGGCTATAATATAAATAATATATGCTATGCAGATGACACAATATTGATGGCGAATAATACAAAAGATCTACAACAACTGTAACACATTGTTGTAACATAAAGTGCAAAGAAAGGACTCTCTTTGAATATCAAGAAAATAGTAACAATGGTGATATGAAAGAAACAGGTGACACCCACATGTGAAATAGAGATAGAAGGGACAATTCTTCACCAAGTGGATAGTTTTAAATATCTAGGGATATTTATAACATCGAATAGAAGATGCACAACAGAGATTAAGAGTAGAATATGGCAAGCAAGGTTGCATGTCAGAAAATTAAGAATATATTATGCAATAAATCGATATAATTGAAATGAAGAAAGAGAGGTACTATTTAAAACCTAGTTTGCTCTAGTGCTGTGAATCTTGGAATGTCAATGAACAAATTAGGAAGAGATTGGAAGCAACATAGATGTGGTTCCTGAGACGAATGTTGCGAATTCCTTGGACTGCCAAAGTAATTAACAACGAATGCCTGAAAGAGGCTAATGAAACTAGAACATTATATATGACAATAAGAAAGAGTCAAACAACTTTGTTTTGTCATGTGATGAGAAGAGAGGCATAGGAGAACATCGTGACAACTGGGAAGATCGAGGCGAAGAGAGACAGAGGCAGACCAAGAGAAATGATGCTGGATGGATTGCGACGGTGGCACGGAGGAATATCAGCAACAGAGTTGAAGATGACGATGGTATACATATATATATATATATATATATATATATATATATATATATATATATATATATATATATATATATATCATCATCATCATCATTGGCACCTTGCCGTATCTACAGACGATAGTTTGTGCTTTAAAAAGGCATAATAACTTTTACCTTTGGCCGTAGCGAATGAGACTGATAAGACCAATTCGCGCTGTAAATGTCCGTTCACAGTTGGTGCATGTGAACACGTTGTCATTTCCACCATCATGCACCATTGTGACAAGATCGCCTCGGGTATTGAGAGTTAACCACACCCGAGGTGTTTCTAGCACTCCTGTGTATTCTAACCCCAGGGGTTGGACAGGTAGATACACTGTTTACTCTGCTGTTGATCTCGTATTAGTTAATTATTGTCTACAAGCCCCTCTAGATTCTAGACCCCCACTATCTACCTACTCCCTTGGGACAATGAACAATGAGGCATCGTCCGAGACCACACTCAATAATTGTACAAAGAGTAAGTCAACATACACAAAGTTTATTCTACCCTTGAGATTATAGAAATGAATTGAACACCCTGATAGAATAATTCTATTTACAAAAGTAGAGGATAGAGTAGAGACAGAATCAGAGATATTGCTCAAATCATCATCAGGCTGAGAAGTAGATTGGATGCAGATGTCCCGTCCAGTCGGTCCGCCACTCACCCGGCTTCCTTCCAGTGAGATGACTAGAACCTTGGAGACCACTCCGTCCCCAGGGCTTGGATCGACAACAAGAGGTGTTAACCACTTGAACCTTCACTCAACTGGATGTTCTGCACTCCATCACTTCCTAATGAGTCACTGTTAAAGGCACTAAACAGTTCTCGTCTGTAGCCAATGTCCAATCTAATGGTCCCTGAATAATATCACATACCCCTGGTTGGGTAATAGTATAGTTCTGCTGAGAGTTCACAAGAGTCATATGAGAAAAACATTTCACAGTTCGTAGACTCTATAGTTACACACTTTGATTATGCCTCGATTTCACAGTTCACGGCAATAATGTTCATTTGGACAATAATGAGTTGTCCTATATACCTGCTAACACGTTAGTCACAATACGCAAGCTGGTGTAGGTCTCATCATGATCTGCCACTAGTGTTGACGTAGGTCCTACACAAGGTTATGTGCTAATCTCTGCTTTAAGTTTCCGACGTTTAGGCGGATCAACAAAAGAATTGGACTTGATGAGCTCCCAGAGCTGAGATTACTCCACCATGGTACATCTCACTGGGTAAACATAGCACCATCATTCCGGATACAGTCGATTGTCTCTTACACTTAAGCGTGATTGCTCAGGTTGCTGAACATTTCATTGCTGAAATAGAGCATCTTCAAACTGTCAGAAAAAGAAACAAACCATCACGTCCCACATGTGCAATTTCAGGGCACTGGAATCAACTTGGTGAGAATAATTCAGTCAGGAAGATTCACCCTTTTGTATGATGTGGTTTAGTCAGGCGTGGTAAGTAGTGACTCTACCATTCGCTATGGTACACGAAGTGGTTTCAGGCAAACAACAATTGTAGTAGGCTGGTTCCTCAACAGGCAACTCCTGAAAGGAAGAGCGATCTGTGAGAGTATTCGGCCCCAAACATTGGTCCATATGCATCAAATCATTGACTACTCAACCCTCAGTCATGCTAATTAGTTATTCAACTAACTAGAGCATCATCTCTATGTTGAGAGAGTAGTAAAGAATGGGTATCCGTCAATGTCAGATGGCCTCACAGAACAGTCCGTCAAACAGAGTAAGTAACAAGAATGACGAGTCTGATCTTACGTCTCACATATCCCTATTCATCTACCAGTTGTCGCTAGCGTCAATAGCTATCCTAGTTCTAAAGTTAACAGAACTAAACATTAAGGTGAGGCGTCCCTAGACCCCAACCTCACAGTATGCATTCAATAGTAAACATAATAACGATCAATGTACTATCACTTGGGATATAGCAGTAATACATGACCATATAACGTATTTACACAATCTATTTCGCTGGTGGAACATCCTGTAAACCCTGTAGCGAAACTCTTCTTATTAGACGCTTCCCTAGAGTCAAGAAGTCTTCTTGGCAAAACATGTTCCCCACATGTTCCAAGGGTCCTACTCCAGTTCTGACCTTCCAAGTGGATTAGCCTTGGCCTGGGCCGAACTTCACGGCTGGCCTGGTTTGGCAGTCTCATACTTTCATAACTTGCTCTAAATCCCCATATCCCATTTTTCCCCGTGCCTCTTTCAACCTAATTTTGTCCTTCCATACTTCTATAAACATCAGCACTGACTCACACTTATGCAAGCATGAAAGAACAGGACAGTACAGACAAGAATTAAGAACGCATGTTTACATCGCGACGGTAACGTCTTGTTATCACGCGTCGAACCACTCGGCGTTCGGTATCGCTCCTAGACGTATCACATAACATGACCTAATGTATATACATAATGACACATCATTCATATATATATATATATATATATATATATATATATATATATATATATATATATATATATATATATATATATATATATCTCAAAGTTTTGCCTATTTCAGTGGAGATGCTGTGTATATCATTATGTTAGTTCTAAAACTGGATCTAATACGAATTAGTATCTTAAGTTTATGAGACTGTTGTTTAGTGATATGAGGATTTCTTTGATAAATGGATGGTAAGGTCATTCAATTTTGAAATCTACCAATTATCGATTAACGACAACGTGTGATTAAACCATGCGTGACTATCGCGTGGTAAGTCGCTAAGCACACAATATCGCAAGTCCCTGATCAGTTCTGGTTCTTGTCTCAATTATAAAAACAAACGAACCACAACACATGACCTCAAATTGCCAGCGGCGCGTGAAGACTACAATGAATTCACTGCATTCTTCAAACGGGTTTCATAACATGATGCAGTAATATCATCGATAGGAGAGGCCTCTCTGGAGGTGACTGGTGTTAAAAAAAAATATCCGGTTTATGATCGGCCGTGAATAAACCATACACACTAAACAAAGAGAAGGCGGTGAAGACCAAGCTAGCCAGGTGTGTGAACCCAGTTGGCCGAGTCGTCCAAAACACCAACTCTGGCCAATGTGTTACAGTATCCTTTAATACTACACTCCATTATTACGCATTTCGAACGTGCCTCATCAATTATTACAAGCCTGATCGAATTCAGCACAGACATGATAGGAGCGGGGCCTACGTGGAAGACCTGATTACGACGCCAGTCCTTACAATACACTTGTATCATTCGAAGAACAAATTATTAGCCCAGGGCAGCGTTGAAAACATTAAGTCTTGGCTAAAATTAGACTTTGTCGATCAAGAGAACACAATACATACGTTCACGAGTAGAGACATATTAAAGACACAAGATATCATCAACATGCTCGTCTCGAGTGAGGAATCAGAATTCTACAAAGCCCACAACTACAGCTGTGGACATCACAGCAGACAATGTTTCTCAAATAACACATATAATATATGAAAAGGAGAATACCATCAACACAAAGCCAGCGACCTCATCAGTACTCTTGGCCATTGAACATTCAATGGAGCACCTCCAAAACAACGTAGAGACCAACGTAAGAGTAGCAGAAGAAATACCAGCCTTAGATAACACGCCAACTATCAATGAACAATCGTGCGATTGTCATAGGCGCATTGAGGTAATAGAACAATCCTTAAAGGCGCACACTGCTACTGTTACAGCGAACATTGAAGCTAATAGCTAGACTACACTGCTCTCAAAGCATAAATCACGCTCCTGAGAGAGGAAAATCTGTAGCTAAGAATAACAATAGCCACTTTACAGCACGAGTCCACCACGAACCCAACTGAACAAGCGTGTAACTCCCAAGCAGCGGTATCAACTTCGGAGAATCTTGAAGCCCAGTTTCACTAAAAACAAATAGCTAAACAGGACGCAAAAAAACCTCAATGTGCAGAGGAAGATAAAACGCTACACGCAGTCTAACTCTTGGTGTAAAAATAAGCAACAGATTCGAAATTCTTCACGAAAATTCGTCAGAAAACGTACAGTGCTATAGCGCACTAGCAACAGACAACACACGCCTCCAGGAAACACAGGGAGAGTCACATAGAGACGTACATACTGCTGCTAAATGGGAGAAACAACGGGCAAGGCGTTCTGACAACCAACATCTGCAGACAGCCCGACCCGACTGTACACATATTATAATAGGTGACTCTCTAATGAAAGGTCTATACAGCGACCAGATTGCCAGTTCAGACAAAGAAATTGTTTCTATAATTCCATTGCCTGGGGCTGATGTTGATCGGCTAACAGACACGATTAGGAGGTTGGCTGTAAATCGTAACGTTAAAAAGGCAAGCGTTCATATTGGTATTAATAACACCATGAACAACCAGAAAATCACAGCATCTCAACTGCTGGCGCTCTTGAACGGATTACGTCACACTATTGCTAACTCGTCCCTTTTCTTCTCCTCCATCATATCACCGAGTTATGGATTCCAGCGTCGTCTAGCTGACATAAATAACACCTTATTGCAGACGTTTTGTTCTCACAACAACATACAGTTCATCAACAACACACCGGTGTTTACTTCACAGTCGGGAGCACCTAAAAAGCGACTTTATAAGAATCAAGTACATTTGTCTACATTGGGCACCAGCTTGCTTGCCAAAAATATCAAATACCCAGAACGTACACAACCTACATCCAATACTGGATCGCGTAGGACACTATAGCTACACCACCTCAAACTCAAGCCAGACGCATACTCCCGCCACATCAAGTACCAATAGGCCAGAAGGGAGCAGACCACTCATAACCACGGCACCTGATATCCAAGCCAGGCGGAACATTTCCACCACACCAAATCTGTACAATACGCCATCTTTCACACAGGAGGGTGAAAATTATGAAGATACGTACCCTATTCGCCACAGCAAGGATCAATCCAGCAGTAACAACAACGTGCCACCACAGCCTACTGTTAGCCACGAATCAGAGCCTGTAGTTGGAAGTCGCTACACACCCGTGAGAAATCAGCAGTATCCATTCCATTGTAACCCAGAGACGTTATACCTCACACTTTTTAGCCCAGCTTCACTTCGTCAGGCACTTATGATGTCGCTGTACCAAGGACCAACACAGTCTGGTTTTTACTAACAATTCAGCACAAAGCAATGCCGAACCTCGGTACAAGAAAGAGCCTCTCTTAGAATGTTTATGTGCATACTTGGTTATTGTTTTATATAGCAACGTATTAGATTGTACGTGGCTATAAACATCGACTCGTATTGAAGTCACAGAGATTGACACTAAGTTGGATATCTTTTATAATAATTTTTATCGCGTTTATACTGTGAGTGTGGGGGTCTTCACTGATCATCCTTACTGATCGTTATACGTATTTTTGTGTGTGTGCGTGTATATTGAAAGAGATATTACTGTTTCTCTGTACTTTAGAGTGTGTATTGTTATAAGGGATGTAAGTTGTATTCATTTTGTGTTTTAAACAATTCGTGATTACGCATTGTTAAAATGTCTAATAATTACGAACACTGGCTCAGTAATAATGGGCTCAGAATCGGTCATTTAATATATGCCATCTATTAGTGAAGCTGCCTGAACTATGGTCGAGACATAAACACGGAGCTGATCCACGACTCTGGTGATCGAGTGAGATGTCAGAACATGATCGCCCACGCTTACCGGCACGGAATATGATGGATGGATGGATGGCCTGAACTATCACTTATAGTTAATCAAAATTTTCACATGTTCGGCGTTAGCGAAAGTCGATTAAATAGCAACATCTCAGATGGTGACATCGCTATCGGAGGCTTTATAGCCATTAGAAGAGATGTCTATCAGAAACAAGAGACGGATATTGCAGTTTATATTTATAACTCGCTTAACGCCCACCGTAGGCTAGATTTTAAAACCTGTGAGATTGGGTGTGTATGGCCTGAGGTTAAGCTTCAAGATCGCATACACCTAGTAGTTGGCTATCTTCATCGAAACCCCAGTGCAGGAAATATCTGGTATGAAAAATTCACCACTATGATGGATGTAATGCGAGAGAAATAATACTGCTATGCGACTTCAACATAGATACTAACAAATCAAACAAAAAATGGGAAAATATAATAGAGTCATATAACTTCCAACAGTTAGTCAAACAAGCCACTAGAATAACAAAATCATCTGTAACACGTATATACCATATCTATACTACGTGTGCTGACAACATCACAGAATGTACTGTACCTATTAATGCAATGAGCGATCACTACCCAGTATGTTGCACGTGGTCGAAAAAAAGGTACCACAACTCCGAAACACAAACATATAAGTATAAAATATAGACATTACAAAAACTGTAATCATAATGCCTTTCTACAGGACTTGCTCAACTCATCTCTGGACTATGTTTACCAGATTCCTGAACCAGATGATGCTCTGGACCACTAGCTGAAGACCTTTCTAAGCGAATTTGATAAGCATGTTTCATTTAAGGAAATTCGTGTTAAAGATCACCTTAAGCCCCCTTGGATCACACATGAAGTAGTTGAACTTATGAGAGACCGGATAGGGCACATAAAAATAGAGATCTAACTATGTACCGTAGTCTGAGAAACAAAGTTCAATATGTTATTCGAAAGGAAAAGAAAATATATTTTAAGAACTTAATAATAGATAAAACCAACACTAAAGATATATGGGAAGCAACTAATACGTTGACAAACAAAACCAACTTACCACAATCGTTACCATCAAATCAGGTTACATGTGATCAATTCAGTAGTTTCTTTCAGTCTGACATAAACCAACTGAAGGCTGCAATACCAAATGTGCCTCATGGCATATCTTTATTATCATCATTATGTGAGAACAAATGCTATGGAGACATTCCCACAAACATACTGCCAATGACGACCACTGAAGTATTTACTCATCTCAGTAACCTAAAAAACGATAACTCATCAGGACAAGATGGAATCAGTCATCGGATCCTTCGCTATGCTGCACCGGCGATCTGCGAGTCACTAACTTTTATATACAATCAATGTCTCACCAAAGGTCACTTCCCATCAGCCTTTAAAATCGCTAAAGTGTATCCTCATTTAACAGCTGGTTCATTAGACGATTGCATCATGAGTAATTATAGGCCAATTTCCATACTATCCTCCATACAAGGAAAAAAACAACAACAACAACAAAATTCCCATTTGTATGGCAAGTTACACCCACCTTGGGTATTCAAGATGCCCATGTTAAACATTGCCTCAGCGAGTCATGTATTATTGATTATTTTTTATGCATTTGTTGTTAAAGAATTGCTTCATAAGAGATGTTGAATGAAAGAATGTATGAGAGGAAATAGAGAAGGACAGAATGTCAGACGGGCCTGCGTGCCAAATTCTTAACCCTTTGAAAATAAAGATTTACTTTTGTACGTTCGTTCGTTCTTGATTTCAGACTATTCAAAAGTTGCACGTCAAACTTGATTATACTGTGAGGTTTATTTCTAGGGGTTACATCTGTTAGAATGTAACACCCACTTAAGAGGAATTTAATTGTCTGAGGAATATTATCAGGGTAAGCCCTAAGGGGATGGGTTCCTATCCTCTATCAAGATCACCTTCTGGAAGCTAAATTTTATTGGCTCGTGCCCCCACGTGAAGATACTAAAGATGTTTTGTATCCACACGAATTAATTAAGAAAAAAATATATAGATATAAGTTTAAGCTTCTTGGAAAGGTGTGGAGACCACGGACTGTTGCCACTATCCCAAAATTGGATGCCCTTTTCTATCACTGGGGAAAAGGTGCTAGTGTGCAGGTGTCCGCCCTCATATGGTCTAAATTAATATGGTCACATATGATTTATAATACACAAGTATTTGATAGACCAGACCAACAATATCATGACAAACCATTCACAGTATAAACAGGACATACAGTGACATCACATAATATTTGTGTTTACAAACAATATGTAAGAATCAATCAACAAATGGTCTGGTAACATAAAGTGTAATAAATCAAAAAATATGACAACCAAATATATTCTTCACATTGATTACATCTCTGGAGAAAACATTGTCAGGTTCACATGGAATATCAACTGAGGTAACTGCATAATTGTGGAAACACAAATAGTGAAATCATCCACATCATTACAATATCATAATGTATAACAAAGTACTACCAAAAGTAATAAAAAAGGATATTCATATATTTGATGCAGTTGATATCTGCCGGTAGGTACTTCGGTGGGTTTAAGATTCACATGGATGCAGGTCTCTTCCGGGGAACCAGTTTTCTCTCAAGGGGTCATCATCAAAGTGAGTGAGGAATGGTAAGGTCTTCAATTTGGATCTAACATCAGGAATTCTCACTGGGTTCATGGGTTACATGGGTGAGATCTTGGTAGGATGGGGGTGGTGGATGATGCAAGGAAATGGGCTGTATTAATATTTGGGCTTGCAAAAGATGGACATGACATACAAGTTTACCGCCCTCAGCAACCAAGACCGCATCTTCACAACCGTAGGCTTTCGGTTAAGCGCCCCATCTGATGGTCCAAACAAAATACAACTTCATAAGCATTTGCCTACAATTTACATATCAGTAAATCATAAAACCTGTCATGAAACAATAAAACAAAATAACAAAATAAAGACCAAAAAAAAAAGAATAAGACAAGAGAGGGAAGCATGTGTCTCCTCAATAGTGAGAGCACATCCCTCTTATCTGTATAGATGGCATTCAATCCATCATATCATGCTGTATGGTCCTGATGGGATCAACTCTGGGTGCAACCAGGACAAATAAAAATATAATAGTCATAACTTTAAGACCAGGGAGTCTGATTGTGATCAGGTCATCTGGTTATTTTAAATTAAGTTGATTCAAAGTCATCAGGATGTAACAGACATGTTTGTAAAGAAGTTATCTTGTGGTAGAGGCATGATGTGATTAAGATCAAGGTATATTGTGATGAAAGTGGGTTGAACTAGATGCATACTATGGTAGATGCATGGGAAAGGTGCATGTAGTGACACTTCCTAGTAAGCCAGAGATAGGTTGAGACTGTTGCTTGATAAGACAGGGTGTGGTGAGATGGATGTAAGTTGAGTTAAGGGTCAACCTTATAAAATCATCATCATCACTGTCATCATCAGGTGCCTGTAAATAAGCTCATACTATTTTCTCTGGGTTCAGCTTGGATCTCCAATGCCTATCACCATCATCATCATCCTCAAGTGTTGAGAGTTAATTGTCCACCATATAATCTCATCAACATCATCATCATCATGTATTGATATAACTGCCTTTATACGCGTTATGTATTTAGCATACGCACTGGTTTAAACAAAACAAGTATGGTCATTCCCCGCGGTCTCTTCTAAACAAAGGGCTGCGGGATGACATTGTTAAACCACCCAAGATTTCAGGTTATCTCATGCACACAGACAGAAATGGGCTGTTTTCCAATCATATTTCAGAACATAAATGGCATGCCCTTGACCGTAAGAACCACCTAATCATCATATGACTACGTAAGGTTGTCGGTGTGTGCAACGTCCGGCTAACATTTGGGTATATGGTGCAACTCTTATTAATTAGCATTTATTCTCAGAACAACCATGACAATTTCACAAACCATATTCAGGGGGAAAATGTGAATAAAAGAATAACCAGATATATACATCCCTACAGGTGTGAGTCAGTGTAAATGGTTTTAAAGAGATAGACTCTTAATCTACATTTCCTCTGTGAAAGCATCAATGTTCAGCAAGTACATTTGAAAAGCACATTATTCATATATTGAGAAAAGTAAATATATACATTGTAAAAGAATAGAAGGGAATCTTCTTCCTTGGCATATTGTCACAAAATATACAGAAATCTTCTTTTAGTCGCATATGTAACCGACTATAAAGAGATATAGTGATATACTTTAGTAGCACGTGTTAACAAAATAGAAATATTCTTTTGCCACACATGGCAACAGAATGAAACACCAATACTCCTTAGCCACATGTGAAAGAGTATAAAGAAATATTACTTTAGCCGCATATCGTGAAAGAATTAAGAAATATTCTTTACTAGTAGATTGCCACAAAATGTAAGGAAATATTCTTTAGTAGTCAATGACAACAGAGTATCTAGCTGAAGTTTCTACTAACAAGTGCAGTAAACAGAAACATGGCGCTTGTTTTCAATCCCACAAGAACACAAAGTCAGACTATGATCATTTGTAAACATTTTAAACAGTACATCAGTATTATAATAAATATACCCATTGTATTACCTTACTTTAAGAATTGGTTGGTCACACAATGAAGTTTGGCCTGCTTGAAGGACCCAGAACACCTTCTAGGCTTGAACACACCATGTGAACTTACAATCTAAAGTGAGAGTCATATTTCCTGTTCCCCCACAATTGTGCCTAGCGGCTTCCGCTTGCTATTTCCGGTAATAGGCATGTTTTGACGTCTCTGCGCAACGCAACAGTATGGCGTGTCGTTTTTATCAGAACTATGAAGTTGAAGGCTGTGAGTTGGCTGGGAATATCTCACAAGGCTCCCATCCAAAGACAGTTCTTATCGAGGAGAACTGGTAGAACAGACACTCACGGGTTTCCGACTCCTCTTCTGATGCTTCCGGTCTCCCATGTTTGGTACTGTCTCCTCCTCTAATGATTCATCCGGAACAGGATGTCGACTCAAGAAGTCTGCTCCCACATTAAGTTTCCCAGGTACATACTCAATTTGGAAAGAATATGGCTGTAAGAGCAATGACCATCTCATGAGCCTTGCATTCAAATTCCTTGAGGCTGCCAAGAACATTAAGGGTTGATGATCACATTGTACTACAAAATGTTTTCCGTACAAATACGCCTGAAATTTCTCCACTGCCCATACCAGAGCGAGGCACTCCCTTTCGATAACCGCATAGTTCTTCTGAGCTGCATTCAGCTTCCTACTTGCATAGGCCACTGGAAAGAGTTCTGATTGGTCATCTTTCTTCTGAAGCAGGGTCGCACCAACTCCGATGTTGCTCGCATCTGTTCGAAGCGTGAAGGTACGGTTGAGATCTGGCAACTGAAGAACTGGTTTATCAGTCAATGCTTTCTTGAGAGCTGTATAAGCCGCTTCACATTCAGCTGACCATTTGACTATCTCTGGGTTTCCTTTCCTAGTAAGATCAGTTAAAGGAGCCGTCAGAGAGTTAAAGTCCTTGATGTATCTTTGGTAGAATCCACACAAGGATACGAATGATCTAACATCCTTCTTGGTTCTTGGGCGTGGTGCCTTCTGGAGTTTCTCAACATTGCCTTCATGTGGAGTCATGAATCCTTGAGAAATCTTATGACCAAGAAAATCCAACTGTTTGAATCCTATCTGACACTTCTTTGGCCTTGCTGTCAATCCAGTTTCTTTTAATCGTTTGAATAGAAGATGCAGAGCTTCTACGTGTTGATCAAACGTCTCAGTTGCTATTAAAATGTCATCCATGAAATTACTAATTGCAGGATGATGTAATGGTTCAAGTAACTTCCTCATCATTCGTGTAAAAACACTGGGCGCGTTACTTAATCCAAAAGGAAGAACATTAAACTCATAGTGTCCATCAGGGACGCTGAAAGCTAACCATGGTCTAACTTCCTGTTTCACTGGAATCTGATAATAGCCCTTACTGAGATCTACTTTAGTGAAGTATTGGGCTGAGCTGAGACGGGTGAAGAGTTGGTTCTGATCCGGTAGTGGTTCAGCTTGAAACTCAGTCATAGCATTGAGCTGTCGATAGTCGATGCACAATCTATGTTCTCCACTTGGTTTTCTCAGTAACACCACACTTGCACTGTAAGGGGACTCAGATGGTGAAATGATTCCAGCCGAGAGCATTTGCTGTATTTCTTCCTTCAAAATGGGTTGTTTGGCATAATGGAACGGGATATGTTTTAGCACGCACAGGAGTAGGGTCTATTAGCTTCATGTCAAACTCTACTAGATTTGTAAGCCCGGGATTGTCCGTAAGTACATCTGCATGTGTAGCCAAAAGATCCTGGATCTGCTTCTGCTGATCTGGTTTTAATGTAGGACTAATATCCACATCTTGAAAAGTTTCTTTTGCTTGCAGAGGGTATTCTACTCCCATAGTGTTCCCATGTTCCACTTCTGTAGCCACTGCCAATGCCATCAGATGCGCTGTGTCGGTGGTAGAGGGCCTTTCATTATATTTCCTTAGGAGGTTTATATGATAAACTTTCAACTTCCCTCTGATGGAAATTTTGTAATTAGTACGAGAAATCTTCTCAGTCACTACATATGGTCCTTTCCATCCGATTTGCAGCTTGTTCTGACTTGTAGGAAGTAGTAATAGCACTTTCTCTCCCACCTCTAATTCTCTATCCTTTGCCTTTCTGTTGAAGTAGCCTGCCATTTTACGCTTAGCTTGTTGTAGGTTGACAGACGCTAATCGCCATCCATGTTGTAGGCGGTTTTTCAACTCAGCAACATAAGAAGAGGCAGTCACCACTGTCTCGTCTACTTGATCCTCAGTCCATGTTCTAAGTAAAGCTTCAAGGGGTCCCTTAATTGGACGTCCAAACAACAAAGTTGCTGGAGCAATCCCAGTTGAGTGATGAGGTACTTCCCTATATGCAAATAAAGCTGCAGGTATGTACAAATCCCAATCCTCTGGTTTCTCCTGGGCAAGTTTTCTCAGGATAGTAAGAAGGGTGCCGTTCCAGCGTTCCACAGTTCCATTCCCGGCCGCGTGATATGGACTTATGCAGATCTGTCTGGATTGAAAAAGCCTAAAAACTTCTTCCATCAGCTTACTTTTGAACTGTGATCCATTATCAGTTAGGATCCTAATAGGAAATCCTAATCTGGTAAATATTCCAAGCAAGGCTTCCGCTACATGCTTCGAATCGCTTGAAGAAATTGGCACAGCTTCCGCCCACATGGAGCATGTGTCAACAAGCGTAAGAATAAATCGGTTTTTTCTCTTCGTCAGGTTGAGAGGTCCGACTATATCAATTGCCACTTTTTCGAATGGGGTACCGGATACAGGCATTTCTCTGAGTGTAGCTGGGGCTGTTCAGTGTTTAGGAGCAACCTTCTGGCATTGCGGACAGGATTTTACAAAACGTTCTATGTCGGTTTGCATTCCAGGCCAGTAATAATGAGCTGAGATACGTTGTATGGACGCGTTAATTCCCATGTGCCCAGAAAAAGGTTGACTGTGTCCCATATCCAAAATTTGAGCTCTGTAAGCAGAAGGAACAACTAACTGGGCATGTTCCTGTCCTCCTGTTCCTGCCCTACGGTGAAGCAATCCATTCTTCATATACATCTCACCTTTGAGTGGGGGTGAGTGAGCTCTAGGCAGTTTGTTGAAACAAGGCGCCAAAGTGCTATCTGCTGCCTGGGCCTTCTTCAAATCCTCTGGGTGAGGATTATTTGGTATCGACTCTTCTGGAGCTGTTCTAGCTTGAAGTCTCGTTGTCATGGCTGAGACAATTCTAGGCTTTACTGGATCTCCTAAAAATAGATATCGACAACCAAGAATGACGGGGTATATGGGTTCTGAAAAGACTGCCGCCTTGATTTCCCCCTTCACATATCGTGAGTTGATGCTCACTTTTGCTACTGGAAATGACATTGGAGCTATGTTTTTCAAGGGTCCCTGTAGTTCGACTGTTTCCTCTGTTACCTGATCAGGGCTAACCAAAGAGGAAGATACAATCGCGTCAAATTGCAGTCCTGTATCGTAGAGACACATGACTGAAACTCCGTTGAGTTCAACGGATTCAACAACCGGAATTCTGGAATAAGTGTCTTCGTGGTTTTCCAAAGAAGTGCCACCAGTGCTCACCTTCTTATGTTCCGGTTCTGTCAAACAAGCTGCAGTTTTAGGAGTAGTTTCCCGCTTACACGCTTTCGTATGGTGTCCGGTAGTCCTACATTTTAGGCAATATGCTTTTCCCTCCTTCTGAGCCTGTTGAACTAAAGGTTGGACGGTGTTTTTCGCCTTGTTGTTTTTCTGGTTGGAGTGATTCTCAATTTTCTCCTTCTGCTTTTGAGATTTTTCCGGATGAGAAGAACTGGTCGTCCGACGAGTTGCTCCTACCTCCTTCTGAGATTTCTCAAATCTCTCAGCTAGGATGATAATTTCTTCTAGTCTTTCTGCCCCATTTTGTGTTAGAAAAGCCTTCATTTCTGTTGACATTTTCTCTTTAAGTTGGTCAATAATAATCATCTCCCTCAGGCCTATGTAGCTCTCATCAAACTTTCCTAATGAACACCACTTATTTACATAAGTTTTCATTCTCTCCACTAATTGCGCAAAGCTCTCCCCAGGTTCTTTCTTCGTAGCCTTGAACTTATTCTTATAGGTGTCACCGTCAACTTCAAAACGGGCTAGCAATGCTGTTTTGAGGGCATTATAGTTGCGCTGTTCCTCCTGCGTCAATCTGGAGAACACTTCATACGCGTTGCGCCTCAAACCTTGGGATAATTTCACTGCCCATCTAGTCTCCTCCAACCCACAGGTGTAACACATCTGTTCAAATCTATCAAGATATGCTTCCAACTGATCTGTGTGTTCATTGAAGGGTTCAAGCGGGAATGACATTGCTCCAGTCTGTTGGTGAGTCACATCCAAATGAACATCTGTCGCTGGACTAGTTTGAGATGTAGACAGGGCAGTACTAACTCCCGTCTCCATTCGCAGAATTTCCTGCTCATGTTCCATCCTTTTTAATTCCAGGACATGTTGATATTCCCTTTCTCTACTCTCCCTCTCAGCCTGAAGTTTTCTCTCTTCTAAAAGAAGAGCATGTTGACGGTCTTTGTCCCTATTCTCTATTTCAGCCTGTAATCTCTCATGTTTCTCTATCTCATCTGAAACATATTTTGCCAACTCATTACCTGCCAGACTGCACAATTTGCCAGTCTCCATATGCTGGTTACGCAACTTGGCTAATTCAGCCATTCTTACCTACTCTTCTATATCTCGAAAAATCTGGGTGTTCTGGGGCCTCGATCAAGCTCAACCTCAGTGATCCCTTTTAGAAGATATAAAAATAGCATGCAAAAATGGGTTAGCAACACAATGTCACTAATTAATTTAACCAGTGCGCACCATATGCTCAGGTAATAATGGGAACTTATTCACTAAGAAGTTACACTCCTAAACTCTTTAGTCCTACTGGACCTAATAAGAGTAAATACCACACTCCCCCCTTCCTATATCAAGATCCACCACCTGTAATGAGATTTCCCTGTGTTAGAATCTTCCTGACTGAAGTCTTACTTGTGTTTGGGCTGCTAGGGGTTTAAATGTCCCTCTATAAGGATCCACACTAGTGAGGAGATTATAATTAATTCATTCCAGGACGAGCAAGTCCCACTTGTGAGGTTTATTTCTAGGGGTTACATCTGTTAGAATGTAACACCCACTTAAGAGGAATTTAATTGTCTGAGGAATATTATCAGGGTAAGCCCTAAGGGGATGGGTTCCTATCCTCTATCAAGATCACCTTCTGGAAGCTAAATTTTATTGGCTCGTGCCCCCACGTGAAGATACTAAAGATGTTTTGTATCCACACGAATTAATTAAGAAAAAAATATATAGATATAAGTTTAAGCTTCTTGGAAAGGTGTGGAGACCACGGACTGTTGCCACTATCCCAAAATTGGATGCCCTTTTCTATCACTGGGGAAAAGGTGCTAGTGTGCAGGTGTCCGCCCTCATATGGTCTAAATTAATATGGTCACATATGATTTATAATACACAAGTATTTGATAGACCAGACCAACAATATCATGACAAACCATTCACAGTATAAACAGGACATACAGTGACATCACATAATATTTGTGTTTACAAACAATATGTAAGAATCAATCAACAAATGGTCTGGTAACATAAAGTGTAATAAATCAAAAATATGACAACCAAATATATTCTTCACATTGATTACATCTCTGGAGAAAACATTGTCAGGTTCACATGGAATATCAACTGAGGTAACTGCATAATTGTGGAAACACAAATAGTGAAATCATCCACATCATTACAATATCATAATGTATAACAAAGTACTACCAAAAGTAATAAAAAAGGATATTCATATATTTGATGCAGTTGATATCTGCCGGTAGGTACTTCGGTGGGTTTAAGATTCACATGGATGCAGGTCTCTTCCGGGGAACCAGTTTTCTCTCAAGGGGTCATCATCAAAGTGAGTGAGGAATGGTAAGGTCTTCAATTTGGATCTAACATCAGGAATTCTCACTGGGTTCATGGGTTACATGGGTGAGATCTTGGTAGGATGGGGGTGGTGGATGATGCAAGGAAATGGGCTGTATTAATATTTGGGCTTGCAAAAGATGGACATGACATACAAGTTTACCGCCCTCAGCAACCAAGACCGCATCTTCACAACCGTAGGCTTTCGGTTAAGCGCCCCATCTGATGGTCCAAACAAAATACAACTTCATAAGCATTTGCCTACAATTTACATATCAGTAAATCATAAAACCTGTCATGAAACAATAAAACAAAATAACAAAATAAAGACCAAAAAAAAAAGAATAAGACAAGAGAGGGAAGCATGTGTCTCCTCAATAGTGAGAGCACATCCCTCTTATCTGTATAGATGGCATTCAATCCATCATATCATGCTGTATGGTCCTGATGGGATCAACTCTGGGTGCAACCAGGACAAATAAAAATATAATAGTCATAACTTTAAGACCAGGGAGTCTGATTGTGATCAGGTCATCTGGTTATTTTAAATTAAGTTGATTCAAAGTCATCAGGATGTAACAGACATGTTTGTAAAGAAGTTATCTTGTGGTAGAGGCATGATGTGATTAAGATCAAGGTATATTGTGATGAAAGTGGGTTGAACTAGATGCATACTATGGTAGATGCATGGGAAAGGTGCATGTAGTGACACTTCCTAGTAAGCCAGAGATAGGTTGAGACTGTTGCTTGATAAGACAGGGTGTGTTGAGATGGATGTAAGTTGAGTTAAGGGTCAACCTTATAAAATCATCATCATCACTGTCATCATCAGGTGCCTGTAAATAAGCTCATACTATTTTCTCTGGGTTCAGCTTGGATCTCCAATGCCTATCACCATCATCATCATCCTCAAGTGTTGAGAGTTAATTGTCCACCATATAATCTCATCAACATCATCATCATCATGTATTGATATAACTGCCTTTATACGCGTTATGTATTTAGCATACACACTGGTTTAAACAAAACAAGTATGGTCATTCCCCGTGGTCTCTTCTAAACAAAGGGCTGCGGGATGACATTGTTAAACCACCCAAGATTTCAGGTTATCTCATGCACACAGACAGAAATGGGCTGTTTTCCAATCATATTTCAGAACATAAATGGCATGCCCTTGACCGTAAGAACCACCTAATCATCATATGACTACGTAAGGTTGTCGGTGTGTGCAACGTCCGGCTAACATTTGGGTATATGGTGCAACTCTTATTAATTAGCATTTATTCTCAGAACAACCATGACAATTTCACAAACCATATTCAGGGGGAAAATGTGAATAAAAGAATAACCAGATATATACATCCCTACAGGTGTGAGTCAGTGTAAATGGTTTTAAAGAGATAGACTCTTAATCTACATTTCCTCTGTGAAAGCATCAATGTTCAGCAAGTACATTTGAAAAGCACATTATTCATATATTGAGAAAAGTAAATATATACATTGTAAAAGAATAGAAGGGAATCTTCTTCCTTGGCATATTGTCACAAAATATACAGAAATCTTCTTTTAGTCGCATATGTAACCGACTATAAAGAGATATAGTGATATACTTTAGTAGCACGTGTTAACAAAATAGAAATATTCTTTTGCCACACATGGCAACAGAATGAAACACCAATACTCCTTAGCCACATGTGAAAGAGTATAAAGAAATATTACTTTAGCCGCATATCGTGAAAGAATTAAGAAATATTCTTTACTAGTAGATTGCCACAAAATGTAAGGAAATATTCTTTAGTAGTCAATGACAACAGAGTATCTAGCTGAAGTTTCTACTAACAAGTGCAGTAAACAGAAACATGGCGCTTGTTTTCAATCCCACAAGAACACAAAGTCAGACTATGATCATTTGTAAACATTTTAAACAGTACATCAGTATTATAATAAATATACCCATTGTATTACCTTACTTTAAGAATTGGTTGGTCACACAATGAAGTTTGGCCTGCTTGAAGGACCCAGAACACCTTCTAGGCTTGAACACACCATGTGAACTTACAATCTAAAGTGAGAGTCATATTTCCTGTTCCCCCACAATTGTGCCTAGCGGCTTCCGCTTGCTATTTCCGGCAATAGGCATGTTTTGACGTCTCTGCGCAACGCAAAAGTATGGCGTGTCGTTTTTATCAGAACTATGAAGTTGAAGGCTGTGAGTTGGCTGGGAATATCTCACATATACCCTTCATGCATGTGTGGAACGATTCCACAATAGACAGAAGAGGCCGATGAAGGCAATAAACAGTGGTTGATTCTGTTCACTGCATTTTTCTTGCATTTGTCGCAATGGGAATATCATATCAATGGTAAACCGGTTCTGTCTAAAGTCACACTGTGATTCGGGGTAGACTTGATCTCCTATGACTTGAAGTCTGCGCAGGACAATTCTGGCAAATACTTTTCCAACAATACACCTAAGTGAGATACCTCTATAGTTGTTGCAGTCGCACCGATCGCCCTTGTTCTTGTACAGTGTTATGATGCTTGAATCTTTGAAATCCTCTGGGACTTTTCCTTCTCGCCAGCATATCTCTATTAGCTTGTGGATCTGTAGAGTGAGTGTGTCTTGTCCACTCCTGATAACCTCTATTGGAATCCCATCCTTACCTGGAGCCTTGCTAGATGCAAGTTCATTTATAGCACACTTAATTTCTGTTATGGTGGGAAGTGTGTCCAGGTGGTCAAGAGTTGGTAGAGCCTCTATGGCGTTGAGGGCATCATCCGCTAGTTTGGTCTCACTTGAGTAAAGCTCCAAATAGTGCTCTACCCATCTGTCCATCTGCTGTTTCTTATCAGTTATGATTTCTCCAGTTGAGGTTTTCAATAGTGCACTTCTTTTGATCATTGGACCACAGGCTTTCTTCATGCCTTCATACATGCTTCTTATGTTTCCTTTATCACTTGCAATTTGATTGGACACACATAACTTGATCCAATAATCATTTGCACACTGCCTGACAGCCTTTGGCACATCCATCCTAGCTTGCCTTAGCTCACTCAGAGTGTTACGCGTTGGTCTTTCCTTGTTTCTTAAGAGAGCTATATTCTTCTTATCAATCAAGGGCTGCAGCGTCTCGCTGTTTGCCGCAAACCAGTTCTGCCTCTTATGATCCACAGTGCCGTAAAACCCTACGGCAGTTTTATAAAGAGTTTCCTTAATTTGACCCCACTTTTCATTTACTATAAAATTTTCTGGCTTATCAGTGAAAGCGACATCAAGTTGCTGTTGAAACTGAAAGCACTTTTCAGGATCGTGAGTGTTAATAATATTAATCCTGGGGCTAGATTTGTGTTTAGCTGTGAAGATTCTCTTTGGCCTTAGTCTAACCCTTGCAACAACCAAAGAATGATCCGTATCACAGTCAGCACTGTGGTAACGTCGAGTCATTGATATATGGTTCAGATGTTGTCTCCGTGTGATGATGAAGTCCAGCTGTTGCCAATGGCCGGGTCTTGGATGTTTCCATGTGACCTTATGCAGCTCTTTTGTTTTAAAGAAAGGAGTTTGTAATACATAGGTCATTTCTAGTGCAATGCTCCAGCAGCCTTTGCCCATTTTCATTCATGCGACCGATGTTGTATTTTCCAAGGCACACTGGCCATGAACTCGAGTCCTTGCCCACAAGAGCATTGAAATCATCGAGCATATAAATGTAGTCAGATTTTGAAACTGCCTTGATCACAGAGTACAACTCCTCATAGAACGAATCCTTCACATCATCAGAGGAATCGAGTGTCGGTGCATATGCAGTAATAATGGTGGCAAAACAACAAGAGGTTGCCAAGCGCACGGATAATAGTCTTTCATTTCCTTCTGCTGGAATTTCAATTATTCCTAGTAGCGAATCCTTCACTGCAAAGCCCACACAATGTTGCCTTTTTTCTGCCTGCCCTCTACCCTTCCAAAAAAAAGGTGCAATTGTTTTCCCTGAGTGACCCTTCCTCAGCGAGGCGAGTCTCCTGCAGGCCAGCAATATCAATGTTAAGACGATTGAATTCGGCATCAATCACAGCCGTTTTTCTCACATTGTGAATATTGGATGTCAGTGGAAAATCCTGGACACATGGTTCTCACGTTCCAGGTTGCAAGCCGTAGCTTGAGGTTTCAATTTTTCTTTTTATTAGTACCTCGAGCATTGGTTTTACAACCTGCGATTCAGATTTTGTCCTAGCCCCAAGCATCCATTGCAGCTGGCAGGCTGTGGCGGATCAGCACCCAATTGGCCGGAGGTGCCCAGCTTGAGGCGAGCGGTAGCAGATCAGTGACCTGTAGGTGTCTCCCTCCGTCAGAGACAACGCGTGGCGCCCCATGTCTTCGCCAATTGACAGGGACTTATAACCCGTAACAGTTGCTTCTCGCTTTGATTCCGAGACCGGTTAAGACCAGGGATGGAGTTATTGCCTTTCCATAGCACAAAGCCTGGGCTAAAATATAGAGATCATGTGTTGTCCATGCAGCATGATCCCTCTCTCGGCCTGCCTAGGTCACTCCAGAGGAAAAGTAACACCTCTACATCTGTAACAAGACATGCTGCAGAAGCTGCCGGATCAACAAAGCATTGCTCTAATTGTCCGCCTGTCGGAGCTTCGATCCTAGACCAGCCACCAACCAAGGCTTAGGGCCTGGTCTGCCCTGCCATGACATTTTGTCTATTGGTTGCATTTCCTCGCACCAGGGTAAGGCTTGTACCCTCCTAATTGCGCTATTCCGCCTGAAGCCGTTGGCACAATGTGGGGTGTCGGGTTTGGTAAGCGCCGACTAATGTTCGGCGCTAACAAAAAGCAAGTAGTACCGTCTACTGTTATACGGTAGCTCAGTCACATCTGACTCCAATATATATATATATTGGAAAAACATGATCGTCCACTCCAACTGGCCATGTGCTTGATTATGAATATATACGTTGTTTGCGACAGGTTGGCTTACTGATGTCGTTGGCTGTCTTGTTTGGACCCTTTGCTCTTGCGGAAACTCAAGGTAAGATCAAAACATGTCTTCTATGTTATTATACATTAATTGTGCGTTACTGTGTAACTAATTTTGGGTGACGGGGTACGGAAATCACCAATAAAAGAAAATAAGATGGCTCCTTTTTTTTCGCTAACCTACGGGACGTCCTTGGGAGTGGAGGTCCCCTTTAAACACCCTCACCCCTCCCATCTCCCTTTCTCCGATCATAATCACGCGAAGCCATAGAAACAGTCGGTGGATAGAGTACAGTCGACAGGTAGTGCTTGATTGTTGTCTCAATTTCGCGATTGTAGATAGATGATCTTTATAGAGGCAGTGAATCCAGTTACCGAACGGTTTGGTCACTCCCAAGAAGAAACGCAATGGCAAACTACCTTCTGAACATATGCCTCAGATATCTTGCTACCAAAGTCAAACTTGGACATTATTCACATCAAACACGCAAAATCAACACCTATGAGATGAGGTGCTTGAGGAGAGCTGCCACTTATATATCCAAGACGGAGTCAGAAGTGATAGTATTAGACACACAGTGGGATCAACACAGGCACCATATATATTAAAAGACAAAAGATGTAATGGTTCGGCCATATCGTTAGAATACAGCACCATCAACTATCAGCACATGCCGTACATCAAAGAACATCTGCTACGAGAGTTAAGGAACGCCCGAGAAGAAAATGGATTGACGACATCAAAGACATTCTACAATCACACGGAATAACACTATCAAGTGACACCCATCGGGCGCTGGAACGCCAATTATTCCCCCCCCCCCACCCCATGTCGCTTGAGGGCTAAATTGGAAGAAGAAGAAGGTGAAGATGATAATGATGATGATGACACAATATGTTCAACGACTATAAAGGGAGCTTAAGAATTGCCCGGTCAGGCAGAGAACAACATGTGGCAGCAGGATATAATTCAGCGATTGTATGCAAGTCAAGAAGTACTTCCTTTGTTAATGGGACATGGAGAGTGAGAAAACTCATGCAATATGGAGGTCTGGAAAATACCAAAAGAAAATGAAAAGAATGGATGGTAACATCTAGGAATTATGTTAGAGCAGGGATGGGCAAACTACGGCCCTTAGGCCGCATACGGCCCACCAACTGATTTTATGCGGCCCGCGAGGGCATTTAGGAATAAAAATGTTTACTTCGTATTTAAGGTATTTTGTTGAATTTTACAGAATTTCATATACCGTTATGATTGTTTTAAAATGTTTGATAACATTTCTTTCTAATTATCTATTTTTTTTTAAACAAGCCTTGACATTCGTAATGTATTGCTTCTTCTTCTTCTTCGTCTTCTTCTTCTTCTTCTTCTTCTTCTTCTTCTTCTTCTTCTTCTTCTTCTTCTTCTTCTTCTTCTTCTTCTTCTTCTTCTTCTTCTTCTTCTTCTTCTTCTTCTTCTTCTTCTTCTTCTTCTTCTTCTTCTTCTTCTTCTTCTTCTTCTTCTTCTTCTTTCGTTCGTCATAAATATGCCTATAACAGCAATGTTGCCTTTTGTATGAATTTAACTGTCTGTTTTAGTTCACTCAGCAGTCCATAGAGTTTATCTTCCACTGTCGTCTCTCTAGGCCAGAAGGTTTGCCTAGATGTGTTGTAATTTGTGGCGTTTTTGAGTATGTGCTTGCTGTCTGCGACGATAATCCACATGTACCCATGGCTTATTCACCAATCTTGAATCTTGTATACATGTGGTTGCGTAATCTATTGTGCCCTGTTCTGAGGCGCAGAATAATGACTTGTTCTGGTCTGTCCATAACGTGGTAGTCGTCTTGAGCAGGTTTTGGTGGCCTTCTGACTGATTTGATCATTATTTTCTTTTGGTGGTATGTAACGGACACATTAGGCTGTTCTTCCTTTGCCCCTTCCTTAGCCAATCGATCAGTTCTGTCGTTTCCGGGGACTCCTGCGATGGTAACCACTGTATGGTGACCTTATGCTGGCTGCTAAGTTCAGAAAGTAGTGTCCTTAGTACTGGCAATTTCCAAGACATCATTTCGTTTCCGTTGAGGTGGGTTTCTTGCAAGCAACAAACGCTTACCTTTTCTTGGCCCAAGATGTTTTCTAGTTCTATTATTTTGTTGCTGAATCCCTCCGCATTCCAGTGCATTAGTTTTAGTCTTTGTTTGGTATGGCCAGACGCTCTATTCTCAGGTCCCCTTGCTCCGCCGAGCATCTGAGGCGGACCTCCAGTAGTTGTGGTTGGAACCTTTCGAGACATAGGGTCCGGCACTTCACCTGCATGGGGTCCAAGGCAGAGCGAACACCATAAAATAGTTGCCTCCGTATTCAGCACCTTTCCTTTGATAGAGCAGACTGCGGTCTTACTCTAGTTTAGGTGTGTAGGCACGTACATACATGCCTGCGCCTGCATGTACGTGCACACAACTCTAGAGCGTTCTGGATATTTCTCGGCGCCAGTGACTCGTCCCCACCCCTTCTCCTGTTAGTTAAAACAATTCCGCGACAAGGAGGCAAGGAGTTGGACTTTTGCTGCATAGGTGATGAATGCAGAACCATTAGGGTATTTATGCAAGGTTGGCCGCTCACCCCAACCCGGCCCCTGGCTAAATACAGCAATATTTGGAACCATGCAATGCTAAAATGCGAATTTATCGATATTTACATATAGACATATTTATCGACATGTAAAAATTTAATGAGAATGATTTTGTTAAGGTATTTCCCAACTTGTCACATATAACATTTAATTAAGGTTGAACATTTCTTGTCAATAACTTAATTTCTTTAAACATTTCGTGATCTCTTCCATTCTTATGATATTGCTCTATTTTAATACAACAGTTTTGTATATACTGGTTATTGTCCTTTCTTGTGTTCTTTCTTTTTTCTCGTGGTAAAGATGTATAAATCATCATATTGATATGGGTTTATCCTTTCTTTTTCAGTTAACTTCGAAAGAAGGCAGATAGTAGTACCAAAACCAATACATATAGGTGAGAACTTTCATTAACATCTTGATATGGCCATAGCACAATGTAATTATGGAAAATTATGGTCGTCACTAAGAAGATAGAAATACCACAATTTAACATACGGTAAAAGGAAAGTGAATCTGAACTGTCATAACATCTGACAGGAGTTATCTAAACGAGATTAGACCAAGAATCACCATGGCAATGGCAGCCTTTTGAAAGATAAAATACATAGTGACCCCAAAAAAATGTGTTATTTGCAACAAGAAAATGTGTGTTGCGGTGCTACATAGAACCTGCACTTTTGTATGGATGTGAAAGGTGGAACAAGAAATGATAAGCTGAAAAAATCATATAATGGCAGTGAAAATGTGGCATATGAAGAAAATGTAAGCCGCACATACATACATACATACATACATGCATGCATACATACATACATACATACATACATACATACATACATACATACATACATACATACATACATACATACATACATACATACATACATACATACATACATACATACATACATACATACATACATACATACATACATACATATAGACAGACAGACAGACAGACAAACAGACAGACAGACAGACAGACACACACACACACAAACAAACAAACAAACAAACAAACAAACATACATACATACATACATACATACATACATACATACATACATACATACATACATAAATACAAACATACAAACAAACAAACAAACAAACATACATCCATACAGACAGACAGACAGACAGACAGACAGACAGACAGCCAGCCAGACAGCCAGCCAGCCAGCCAGACAGACAGACAGACACTCACTCTCACACACACAAACATACAGACAGACAGACAGACAGACACACATACATACATACACACGCACACACACATACACACATACATACACATACACACACACGCATACATACACATATACTCATACACATACAGACATACATACATCCATCCAACCATCCATCAATCCATCCATCCATCCATCCATCCATGCATCCATCCATCCATGCATCCATCCATCCAGACATCTATACATCTATCCATCCATCCATCCATCCATCCATCCATGCATGCATGCATCCATCCATGTATCCATCCATGCATCCATCCATCCATGAATCCATGAATCCATTGATCCATTTATCCATGCATCCATGAAACCATGCATCCATCCATGCATCCATCCATCCTTCCATTCATGCATGCATGCATGCATCCATCCATCCATTCATCCATCCATCCTTCCATCCATGCATCCATGCATCCATCCATGCATGCATCCATCTTTCCATCCATCCATCCATGCAACCATGCATCCATACATACATGCATCCATACATCCATCAATCCATCCATCCATGCATGCATGCATCCATCCATCCATGCATCCATCCATGCATGCATGCATCCATCCATCCATGCATCCATCCATGCATTCATCCATGCATCCATCCATGCATCGATCCATACATCTATACATCCATACATCCATCCATGCATCCATCCATGCATCCATCCATCCAAGCATCCATGCATACATGCATCCATCCATCCATGCATGCATGCATGTATGCATGCATGCATGCATCCATCCATCCATGCATGCATGCATGCATGCGTCCATCCATCCATCCATGCATGCATGCATCCATCCATCCATCCATGCATCCATGCATCCATCCATGCATTCATCCATCCATCCATGCATGCATGCATGCATCCATCCATCCATCCATGCATCCATCCATCCATCCATGTAACCCATCGATCGATCCATCTATCCATCATTTCATCCATGCATGCATGCATGCATCCATCCATCCATCCATGCATCCATCCATGCATCCATCCATGCATCCATCCATCCATGCATGCATGCATCCATCCATCCATGCATGCATCCATCCATCCATCCATTCATCCATGCATGCATGCATGCATCCATCCATCCATGCATCCATCCATCCATCCATGCATCCATGCATACATCCATCCATACATGCATCCATGCATGCATGCATCCATCCATCCATCCATGCATGCATGCATGCATGCATCCATCCATCCATCCATGCATCCATGCATGCATCCATCCATGTATCCATCCATCCATGCATGCATGCATCCATCCATCCAGCCATGCATGCATGCATCCATCCATCCATGCATCCATGCATGCATCCATCCATGCATCAATGCATCCATGCATGCATCCATCCATGCATCCATGCATACATGCATCCATCCATCCATGCATGCATGCATCCATCCATCAATCCATCCATCCATCCATCCATCCATGTATCCATCCGTCCATGCATGCATGCATCCATCCATCCATGCATGCATGCATCCATCCACCCATCCATGCATGCATGCATGCATGCATCCATCCATCCACCCATCCATGTATCCATCCGTCCATGCATGCATGCATGCATCCATGCATCCATACATCCATTCATGCATCCATCCATCTATCCATCCATGCATGCATGCATCCATCCATCCATCCATTTATCCATCCGTCCGTGCATGCATGCATGCATGCATCCATCCATCCATCCATGCATTCATGCATCCATCCATCCATCCATCCATGCATGCATGCATGCATGCATCCATCCATATGCAACCGTCCATGCATGCATGCATGCATCCATCCATGTATCCATCCGTCAGTCCATCCATCCATCCATCCATGTATCCATCCGTCCATGCATGCATGCATCCATCCATCCATCCATGAATCCATCCATCCATCCATGTATCCATCCGTCCATGCATGCATGCATGCATCCATCCATCCATCCATGTATCCATCAATCCATCCATGTATGCACCCGTCCATGCATGCAAGCATGCATCCATCAATCCATCCATCCATCTATGTATCCATCCGTCCATGCATGCATGCATCCTTCCATCCATGTATCCATCCGTCCATGCATGCATGCATCCATCCATCCATGTATCCATCCGTCCATGCATCCATCCATCCATCCATGTATCCATCCGTCCATGCATGCATGCATCCATCCATCCATGTATCCATCCGTCCATGCATGCATCCATCCATGCATCCATCCATGTATCCATCCGTCCATGCATGCATGCATCCAGTCATGTATCCATCCGTCCATGCATGCATCCCTCCATGTATCCATCCGTCCATGCATGCATCCATCCATGCATCCATCCATGCATCCATCCATCCATGTATCCATCCGACCATGCATGCATGCATCCATCCATCCATCCATCCATGTTTCCATCCATCCATCCATGCATGCATCCATCCATCCTTCCATGCATCCTTCCATCCATCCATGTATCCATCCATCAATCCATGCATCCATCAATCCATCCATTTATCCATCCGTCCATCCATGCATGCATCCGTCCATCCATCTATGTATACATCCACCCATCCATGCATGCATCCATCCATCCATCCATGTATCCATCCATCCATGCATCCATCGATGCATTCATCCATCCATGTATCCATCCGTCCATGCATGCATGCATCCATCCATCCATGCATCCATCCATGCATCCATCCATGTATCCATCCGATCATACATGCATCCATCCATGTATCCATCCATGTATCCATCCATGTATCCATCCATGTATCCATCCGTCAATGTATCCATCCATCCATCCATCTATCCATCCACGCATCCATCCATCCATGCATCCATGCATACATCCATCCATGCATCCATGCATCCATGTTCATCCACCCATCCATGCATGCATCCATCCATGTATCCATCCATCCATGCATCCATCCATGCATTCATCCATCCATGTATCCATCCGTCCATACATGCATGCATCCATCCATCCATGCATCCATCCATGCATCCATCCATGTATCCCTCCGTCCATCCATCCATCCATCCATCTATCCATCCATCCATGTATCCATCGTCCATGCATGCATCCATCCATGTATCCATCCGTCCATGCATCCATCCATCCATGCATCCATCCATGTTCATCCATCCATCCATGTATCCATCCATGTATCCATACGTACATGTATCCATCCATCTATGCATCCGTCCATCCATCCATCCATCCAACCATCTATCCATGCATCCATCCATCTATCCATCCATGTATCCAACCATCCATCCATCCATGCATCCATGCATCCATGCATCCATCCATGCATCCATCCATGCATCCATCAATGCATCCATCCTTTCATGTATGCATCCATCCATGCATCCATGCATCCATGCATCCATCCATCCATCCATGCATCCATCCATGTATCCCTCCGTCCATGCATGCATCCATCCATCCATCCATGTATCCATCCATGTATCCATCCGTCCATGCATGCATCTATCCATGCATGCATGCATGCATCCATCCATCCATCCATGCATCCATCCATGTATCCCTCCGTCCATGCATGCATGCATCCATCCATCCATGTATCCATCCATGTATTCATCCGTCCATGCATGCATGCATCCATCCATCCATCCATCCATGCATCCATCCATGTATCCATCCGTCCATGCATCCATGCTTCCATCCATCCATGCATCCATCCATGCATCCATCCATGCATCCATCCATGTATCCATCCGTCCATGCATGCATCCATCCATCAATGTATCCATCCATGTATTCATCCGTCCATGCATGCATTCATCCATCCATGTATCCATCCATCCATCCATGTATGCATGTATACATGCATCCATGCATCCATCCATCCATGCATGCATGCGTCCATCCATACATCCATCGATGCATCCATCCATGCATCCATGCATCCATCCATGCATCCATCCATGCATTCATCCATTCATGTATCTATCCATCCATGCATGCATGCATCCATCCATCCATGCATTCATCCATGCATCCATCCATGTATCCCTCCGTCCATCCATCCATCCATCTATCCATCCATCCATGTATCCATCGTCCATGCATGCATCCATCCATGTATCCATCCATGTATCCATCCGTCCATGCATCCATCCATCCATGCATCCATCCATCCATCCATGTTCATCCATCCATCCATCCATGTATCCATCCATGTATCCATACGTACATGTATCCATCCATCTATGCATCCGTCCACCCATCCATGCATCCATCCATCCATGTATCCATCCATCCATGCATCCATCCATCCATCCATGCATCCATCCATCCATGCATCCATCCATCTATCTATCCATCCATGTATCCATCCATGTATCCATCCGTCCATGTATCCATCCATCCATCCATCCAACCATCTATCCATGCATCCATCCATCTATCCATCCATGTATCCAACCATCCATTCATCCATACATGCATCCATGCATCCATCCATGCATCCATCCATGCATCCATCCATTCATGTATGCATCCATCCATGCATCCATGCATCCATGCATCCATCCATCCATGCATTCATCCATGCATCCATCCATGTATCCCTCCGTCCATGCATTCATCCATGCATCCATCCATGTATTCATCCGTCCATGCATGCATGCATCCATCCATCCATCCATCTATCCATGCATCCATCCATGTATCCATCCGTCCATGCATCCATCCACCCATCCATGCATGCATGCATCCATCCATCCATCCACCCATCATTGTATCCATCCGTCCATACATCCATTCATGCATCCATCCATCTATCCATCCATGCATGCATGCATGCATCCATCCATCCATGCATGCATGCATGCATGCATGCATCCATCCATCCATCCATGTATCCATCCGTCCGTGCATGCATGCATGCATCCATCCATCCATCCATCCATGCATTCATGCATCCATCCATCCATCTATGCATGCATGCATGCATCCATCCATCCATATGCAACCGTCCATGCATGCATGCATGCATCCATCCATGTATCCATCCGTCAGTCCATCCATCCATCCATGTATCCATCCGTCCATCCATGTATCCATCCGTCCATGCATGCATGCATGCATCCATCCATCCATCCATGCATCCATCCATCCTTCCATGCATCCTTCCATCCATCCATGTATCCATCCATCAATCCATGCATCCATCAATCCATCCATTTATCCATCCGTCCATCCATGCATGCATCCGTCCATCCATCTATGTATACATCCACACATCCATGCATGCATCCATCCATCCATCCATGTATCCATCCATCCATGCATCCATCGATGCATTCATCCATCCATGTATCCATCCGTCCATGCATGCATGCATCCATCCATGCATCCATCCATGCATCCATCCATGTATCCATCCGATCATACATGCATCCATCCATGTATCCATCCATGTATCCATCCATGTATCCATCCGTCAATGTATCCATCCATCCATCCATCTATCCATCCATGCATCCATCCATCCATGCATACATCCATCCATGCATCCATGCATCCATCTATCCATCCATCCATGTATCCAACCATCCATCCATCCATGTATCCATGCATCCATCCATGCATCCATCCATGCATCCATCCATGCATCCATCCATTCATGCATCCATCCATCCATCCATCCATGTATCCATCCATCCATGCATGCATCCATCCATCCATCCATGTATCCATCCGTCCATGCATGCATCTATCCATGCATGCATGCATGCATCCATCCATCCATCCATCCATGCATCCATCCATGTATCCCTCCATCCATCCATCCATCCATCCATCTATCCATCCATCCATGTATCCATCGTCCATGCATGCATCCATCCATGTATCCATCCATGTATCCATCCGTCCATGCATCCATCCATCCATGCATCCATCCATCCATCCATGTTCATCCATCCATCCATCCATGTATCCATCCATGTATCCATACGTACATGTATCCATCCATCTATGCATCCGTCCACCCATCCATGCATCCATCCATCCATGTATCCATCCATGTATCCATCCATCCATGTATCCATCGTCCATGCATGCATCCATCCATCTATCCATCCATGTATCCAACCATCCATCCATCCATCCATCCATGCATCCATGCATCCATCCATGCATCCATCCATGCATCCATCCATTCATGTATCCATCCATGCATCCATCCGTCCATACATGCATGCATCCATCCATCCATGCATCCATCCATGCATCCATCCATGTATCCCTCCGTCCATCCATCCATCCATCCATCTATCCATCCATCCATGTATCCATCGTCCATGCATGCATCCATCCATGTATCCATCCGTCCATGCATCCATCCATCCATGCATCCATCCATGTTCATCCATCCATCCATGTATCCATCCATGTATCCATACGTACATGTATCCATCCATCTATGCATCCGTCCATCCATCCATCCATCCAACCATCTATCCATGCATCCATCCATCTATCCATCCATGTATCCAACCATCCATCCATCCATGCATCCATGCATCCATGCATCCATCCATGCATCCATCCATGCATCCATCAATGCATCCATCCTTTCATGTATGCATCCATCCATGCATCCATGCATCCATGCATCCATCCATCCATCCATGCATCCATCCATGTATCCCTCCGTCCATGCATGCATCCATCCATCCATCCATCCATCCATCCATGTATCCATCCGTCCATGCATGCATCTATCCATGCATGCATGCATGCATCCATCCATCCATCCATGCATCCATCCATGTATCCCTCCGTCCATGCATGCATGCATCCATCCATCCATGTATCCATCCATGTATTCATCCGTCCATGCATGCATGCATCCATCCATCCATCCATCCATGCATCCATCCATGTATCCATCCGTCCATGCATCCATGCTTCCATCCATCCATGCATCCATCCATGCATCCATCCATGCATCCATCCATGTATCCATCCGTCCATGCATGCATCCATCCATCAATGTATCCATCCATGTATTCATCCGTCCATGCATGCATTCATCCATCCATGTATCCATCCATCCATCCATGTATGCATGTATACATGCATCCATGCATCCATCCATCCATGCATGCATGCGTCCATCCATACATCCATCGATGCATCCATCCATGCATCCATGCATCCATCCATGCATCCATCCATGCATTCATCCATTCATGTATCTATCCATCCATGCATGCATGCATCCATCCATCCATGCATTCATCCATGCATCCATCCATGTATCCCTCCGTCCATCCATCCATCCATCTATCCATCCATCCATGTATCCATCGTCCATGCATGCATCCATCCATGTATCCATCCATGTATCCATCCGTCCATGCATCCATCCATCCATGCATCCATCCATCCATCCATGTTCATCCATCCATCCATCCATGTATCCATCCATGTATCCATACGTACATGTATCCATCCATCTATGCATCCGTCCACCCATCCATGCATCCATCCATCCATGTATCCATCCATCCATGCATCCATCCATCCATCCATGCATCCATCCATCCATGCATCCATCCATCTATCTATCCATCCATGTATCCATCCATGTATCCATCCGTCCATGTATCCATCCATCCATCCATCCAACCATCTATCCATGCATCCATCCATCTATCCATCCAGGTATCCAACCATCCATTCATCCATACATGCATCCATGCATCCATCCATGCATCCATCCATGCATCCATCCATTCATGTATGCATCCATCCATGCATCCATGCATCCATGCATCCATCCATCCATCCATGCATTCATCCATGCATCCATCCATGTATCCCTCCGTCCATGCATTCATCCATGCATCCATCCATGTATTCATCCGTCCATGCATGCATGCATCCATCCATCCATCATCTACCATGCACTCCATCCATGTATCCATCCGTCCATGCATCCATTCCACCCATCCATGCATGCATGCATCCATCCATCCATCCACCCATCATTTTATCCATCCGTCCCATACATCCATTCATGCATCCATCCATCTATCCATCCATGCATGCATGCATGCCATCCATCCATCCATGCATGCATGCATGCATTGCATCCATCCATCCATCCATGTATCCATCCGTCCGTGCATGCATGCATGCATCCATCCATCCATCCATGCATTCATGCATCCATCCATCCATCTATGCATTGCATGCATGCACTCCATCCATCCATATGCAACCGTCCATGCATGCATGCATGCATCCATCCATGTATCCATCCGTCAGTCCATCCATCCATCCATGTATCCATCCGTCCATCCATGTATCCATCCGTCCATGCATGCATGCATGCATCCATCCATCCATCCATGCATCCATCCATCCTTCCATGCATCCTTCCATCCATCCATGTATCCATCCATCAATCCATGCATCCATCAATCCATCCATTTATCCATCCGTCCATCCATGCATGCATCCGTCCATCCATCTATGTATACATCCACACATCCATGCATGCATCCATCCATCCATCAATGTATCCATCCATCCATGCATCCATCGATGCATTCATCCATCCATGTATCCATCCGTCCATGCATGCATGCATCCATCCATCCATGCATCCATCCATGCATCCATCCATGTATCCATCCGATCATACATGCATCCATCCATGTATCCATCCATGTATCCATCCATGTATCCATCCGTCAATGTATCCATCCATCCATCCATCTATCCATCCATGCATCCATCCATCCATGCATACATCCATCCATGCATCCATGCATCCATCTATCCATCCATCCATGTATCCAACCATCCATCCATCCATGTATCCATGCATCCATCCATGCATCCATCCATGCATCCATCCATGCATCCATCCATTCATGCATCCATCCATCCATCCATCCATGTATCCATCCGTCCATGCATGCATCCATCCATCCATCCATGTATCCATCCGTCCATGCATGCATCTATCCATGCATGCATGCATGCATCCATCCATCCATCCATGCATCCATCCATGTATCCCTCCATCCATCCATCCATCCATCCATCTATCCATCCATCCATGTATCCATCGTCCATGCATGCATCCATCCATGTATCCATCCATGTATCCATCCGTCCATGCATCCATCCATCCATGCATCCATCCATCCATCCATGTTCATCCATCCATCCATCCATGTATCCATCCATGTATCCATACGTACATGTATCCATCCATCTATGCATCCGTCCACCCATCCATGCATCCATCCATCCATGTATCCATCCATGTATCCATCCATCCATGTATCCATCGTCCATGCATGCATCCATCCATCTATCCATCCATGTATCCAACCATCCATCCATCCATCCATCCATGCATCCATGCATCCATCCATGCATCCATCCATGCATCCATCCATTCATGTATCCATCCATGCATCCATGCATCCATGCATCCATCCATCCATCCATGCATTCATCCATGCATCCATCCATGTATCCCTCCGTCCATGCATGCATCCATCCATCCATCCATGTATCCATCCATGTATCCATCCGTCCATGCATGCATCTATCCATGCATGCATGCATGCATGCATGCATTCATCCATCCATCCATGCATCCATACATGTATCCCTCCGTCCATGCATGCATCCATCCATCCATCCATGTATCCATCTATGTATCCATCCGTCCATGCATGCATGCATGCATCCATCCATCCATCCATCCATGCATCCATCCATGTATCCATCCTTCCATGCATCCATCCATCCATGCATGCATCCATCCATTCATGCATCGATCAATGCATCCATCCATGTATCCATGCATGCATCCATCCATCCATCCATCCATCCATCCATCCGTCCATGCATCCCTCCACCCATCCGTCTATCCATACATCCATCCATGCATCCATCAATCCATCCATGCATCCATCCATGTATCCCTCCGTCCATGCATGCATGCATGCATCCATCCATGTATCCATCCATGTATCCATCCGTCCATGCATGCATCCATCCATCCATGTATCCATCCATGTATCCCTCCGTCCATGCATGCATCCATCCATCCATGTATCCATCCATGTATCCCTCCGTCCATGCATCCATCCCTCCATCCATCCATCCATGTATCCATCCGTCCATGCATGCATGCATGCATCCATCCATCCATGCATCCATCCATCCATGAGTATGACCTATATTCATATACAACACATGGATAATGGCGCTAAAGTTGGACACATTTCTATACTCTCCAGATCAATGCATCGGAGTGGATAACCGGAAGTATGCAGTCGGTCAATACTTCAAAACAGAGAAAAATAATTGCGATGCTTTCTTATGTTTGAAAAACGCTGTAGAAACCGTCAGCGGAAGTAAGTGAAGTAAAATAAATGATCCGTCTACTCGCCTGGAGCGGTAGTTGGCAAACCGTATAAATAAACAATATATTGTCCCCAGGCATTCCTTTCTCATGGCCTGTGATGTTAGAAGGTCGTCACATTCTGTAGCCCTGAATGCACAGCTGAATAGATGGCCAATGTTACCCTCGCTTTCGCAGGCGTTGAGTCCAGCGAAAAACACACGTTAGACCAGTGTTTCCCAACATTTTTTGTGCTATGCTCCACCTAAGCCTTTCTAAAATTCTTACCCCCCACCCCCCCCCCCCCCCCCCACCCACCCCCACCCCATAAATGCATCATTTTTAATATTCAAAAATTGAAATGTTCACTAAAGAAACCTGCATTTTTTTTGTTTAGAGGGGCTCAGGGTTCCCAGAGGGGCCAGAGTCGCGCCCCCCCCCCCCCCTCCTTTCAGGTCCCGCATCCCTGTGTGTCGGTTATGTTGGGTGAATTTTTTTTGATTTGATTTGGCGGTTACCCCAGACAAGCTGCCCCCGCCTCCCCGTTTTTTTGTGTGTGGACCCTTAGTCTCACTGTGAGCTATTGCCCACAGTGGTCCACCAGGCCCACATCTAAGGTGAAGATATGTGATGGGTTTTTATTTGATCATCCTGGCCCCCGACCAGACCAGGCGCACTACTGGGGGAAGAGCAGCAAAAGCACCCGATCCTAGCCAAAGGACCGTTTGGTTTTAGGAAAAATTCACTAGGAAATTATTGAGCAAACATAGTAAGTAAATTTGCAAAGCGTATAATGGAGAACTGAAATTCAAGTTCAAAATAATTTTAATGAAAGATGTTTCTATATTATTTTAATTATTTAAATTTAGTGAGATCCTTGCGCTTGATGCTTGCTGCAAAGAGATTTTATGTCAGGTTCCAATTTAGTTAACTTCAGTCTCCCCGGTTTGTTATATCCAGCCGATTTCTTCCATTTTCGAATTGCCCCCCTTATCAATCGAATTGCCCCCTTGTGGGGCGTGGGCCCCACGTTGGGAAACACTACGTTAGACATTGTCATGGCATTATTAACATACACGTTAAGTGCAATTGATGACAACAAGCATCTTTCGTGTGGCCAGATATTGACGTGAGTCATGGGCCTGTTCGCAATCACTAAACAAGAAAGGAATGGCTCAAATGCTACAATCAGTCTCTTGGACTATCTTAGACCAACAAGAAACACACAACAACAATAACACTAAAATGTTACAGACATTCTTTTAGAATATCCTGGATGAATGCGAAAAATACACAGACATCTTCAAGTCTTAAAACATGGGGGAGGGGTGAGCTGTCTCATGAACACACTCATGTCTGGGAAACTGACATGCTGTGGTCATACTACATGGAGTCGTGGCTAAGAAACAAATTACTGTGGTCATAATACATGTAGCCGTAGCTGGCGAACTAACGTAATGTGGCCATACTACATGTATCCGTTACTGGGGAACTAAAATATAGTAGCCATACTACATGTAGCCGTGGTTAGGAAACTAGCATATTGTGGCCATACTACATGTAGTCGTGGCTGGGCAACTAAAATATTGTAGCCATACTACATGTAGCCATGGTTGGGAAACTAGCATACTGTGGCCATACTACATGCAGCCGCGGCTATGAAACTAAAATAACCTTGCCATACTAACTGAATCCGTGGCTGGGCAACTAAAATACTGTGGCCATACTACATTTAACCGCTGCTGGAAAACTAAAATACTGTAGCCTTACTACATGTAGGCATGGCTGGGAAACTAAAATACTGTGGCCATACTACACGTAGCTGATGCTGGGAGACTATAATACTGTGGCCATACTACACGTAGCTGATGCTGGGAGACTATAATACTGTGGCCATACTACATGTAGCCGTGGCTGGTAAACTCTTATATTGTGGCCATACTACATGTAGCCGTGGCTGGGAAACTAACATAATGTGGCCATACTACATGTAGCTGTGGCTGGGAAACTATAATACTGTGGCCATACTACGTGTAGCTGTGGCTGGGAAACTAAAATGCTGTGGCCATACTACATGTACCTGTGGCTGGGAAAGGCCAGTGAAGGAAGGCATGGTTCCTTTAAGAGAAGGCAGGCGTAGACAGTGCGAGGATGCACATACTGCGACACCTTAGACATGAGGCTCTATGAGGATGGGGACATGGCCAGAGATCAAGAGATGTACACACTGCGACACTTTAGACATGAGGGTGTATGGGGCGGGGGAAATGGCCAGAGATGGACACACTGCGACATTTTATACATGAGGGTATATGAGGCGGGGGGGGGGGGGGCAATGCCGTGTAGGTCGCGATGGTAGCGACTTGCAACATGATGATGAGAGATTTATATCGTCATACGTGATTACTGACGATGCTAAGATGTGTGCCTCTTTTATACTCATATTGTCTTGAGGGTGTGCACGAAACGGCCGTCTAAGAATGTAGTTAATGGAACAAAGGGGTGACAATGTAAAAGCGTTTGAAAACGAGATCTTAAAACTATCTAGGCTGTAAAATTAGTATCGGAAGTTTGAAGTATGAATAAACCAATTATATGTATGTAAGGAAACTCGCCGGTCTTCTTGCCCTAGGAGTTAGCGACTTTCTCCGTAATCAAGTATACACTCGTGGGTAACGTGAGTGCGCGAGAATCAGTATCGGTTCTCTCCGTGTCGATAACGTAAGGGGTATGTGAGCCAGTCGCTCCCATCTACCAACCCACACTCACACACCCAAACCACCCAGCCAAACACACATCCCCCATCCTCACATACATCCTTTACCCACCTGCACATCCCCCACCCAATCACACCTCCCCCATCCACCCACACACCATAACCCGTCTCCCCTCCTACACAACACTCCATCAATAAACACATCCCCACCCACACATATGCCCCCCAACCATATCCCGCCCATGCACACACACCCCACCCACACTAAAGTAATGGCAAACTACTGAGCGTAATCTTGCCATGAACTAAATAATCAGCTGAAAGATGCTGATGTTAACCGCGATGTCCTGTAAAGGATAAGCGAACAAATAAAAAAAAAAGAGGGAAAACTCTGACAAAGCTTTGGTTCACAGACCACATAACTCCCGTGTTGTGTCATACTTAACAAACACTCTCATTGTAACACAGGAATGCAAACATAGACGTTTTAAATACTGTATCTGTAGCTACTGTCTCGTGCATGGCCCAGCATTCAATATCACCACACAACGATAGCATTTGTTGTATTTTACATCCAGATAACATGTGTGTGCAATACGAGGTTTTCGGTTACAGATTGGCTATTCATGACCAGTCGCATTTCGTTACTCTCGTGTCACGCCTCCAATCCAAGTCTTCTTATGCTGTCACAATATTTTCAGTTGCAGCTCAACAAACCCTACAATTTTCATGCTCCTTGAAAAATGTGTGCATCACGCAAACTACACAAATAGCTTTCTCTTTGTGCAGGAGACATTGCGTAAAACATAGGGAACGAGTAATAAGTTCTCAGTACATATGTCATGACTACCATAAACATGCATTTGAACACTAATACATTATTCAAAGATTTGTCAATGTTCTTCAATCAAAATGAGGCATTGAAACATGAGACTACATAGAAGCAAGAGTGTTTTCTGCTGAGAATACTTGAGGTCGGAAACCTGGGAAAACGAAAATATGGTGCTCAAGAGGTAACTTGCACACAATGACGAGCAAGAAACAGAGCGCCTTAGATGTATGCATTGTTATATAGACATGGGACTCTGAGCAACATGATCTGATGTCTTCTATACAATCTTCGGGCTGACTAAACTGATGATGATGATGGTGGTGGTGATGATAATGATATTGATCACGATGTGCTTCCATATCTCACATGGAGAATGAACACATTGGCGCTCTCGAATGTCGCACAAACGATGATTATTATAAAAATGTAATAATCTATGATTAGATTAATGTCCTGTTAAAACACTTACATGCATGAATGATAAATCCTACAGTGGCAGCCATGTCGACTAGCGTGGTTAATCATGTTTTAATTGACTCCCTACCTTACCAATGTCATGACACAAAACTGTCCAGAATTTCCTCTCGCTGCCACACAGCTTTAAAGCTGTCACATGTTCCAGATTGTCTTTTCATCATGCGGCCAAAACATGAAGACTTTCTATTGCTTTTGATAAGTTGTTTTTGCTCTTGGTCTCCCTCAAAATTTCCAGTGTGGGTGGGTGGATGGTTGAATAGGTGTGTGCGTGAATGTGTGCGTGGTGGTGGGAAGATGTGTGTAGGTTGAGGGATGGGTGTGAGATGGGTGTGGGCACGTGTTTCTAGGTGGGGGATATGTCTGTGAGGGTGGGGTGTGTGTGGGTGGAGGATGCATGTGTCTGTGGGTGGGTTGTGTGTGCGTGGGGGATATGGTTGGGGGACATATGCGTGGGTGGGGATGTGTTTATTGATGGGGTGTTGTGTGGGAGGGGAGATGGATTATGGTGTGTGGGTGGATGGGGGAGGTGTGATTGGGTGGGGGATGTGCAGGTGGGTAAAGGATGTATGTGAGGATGGGGGATGTGTGTTTGGCTGGGTGGTTTGGCTGTGTGAGTTGGTAGATGGGAGATGTATGTGTTGATGGGTGAGTGGGGGTGTGTAGGTGTGAGCGGTTGTGGGATGAGTACTGACTGGATACATATGTGTGGGGGATGAGTGTATGGGTGGGGGATGAGGGGAAGATGTGTGTGGGGGTATATGTGGGTGGTGGGATGTGTGTGGATGGGAGGTATGTGTTTGGCTGGGTGGTTGGGTGTGTGTGTCTGTTGGTGGTAGAGGATATGTGAATGGGTGTGTGTTGGTGGGTAGAGGATGGGTGTGTGGTTGGGAAGAGACACGAGAGAGTTAGTGTGTGTGTGAAAGAAAAAAAAGAAAAAAAAAGAAAAGAAAGAGAGATAGAGAGTGTTGAGCGCATGTATGTCATGTGACGTGCTATTCCATATTTTTTTCCTGTATACTCTATTATACTCAATACTATGTCAATTTTAGGAATCAACTTATCGAATCGCATCACTATTGTTTACGCTACACAATGTATGTGCATAATTTGCTCTCAATTCTTTACATTTTAGTGAGAATACTCACGATAATCGTCAGTGTAGGTGTGTAAAAAAAATTGTGGGAGTTTGTTCACATTAGCTTCAGTGATTATTTGAGACAGTATATGTGTGTTTAGATATGAGGATTGTGTTTGTGTTGGGGGAAGTGTTTGTGGGTGGCTGTATGTGTGTGGGGGTATGTGTGTAGGGGTATGCGTGTGGGGGTTTGTGTGTGTGGTTGGGGGAAGTGTGTGTGGCTGGGTGGGTGGAGAGATGTATTGCTGGGTGGGGGAATATGTGTATGGATGAGGGACGTGTCTGGTGGAAATGTGAGTGGATCGGTGGGGGTGCCAGTGTGGGCGAGGTATGTGTGTGAGTGGTAGGATATTGGTTGGTGGGGTGTGTGGATGTGTGAGTTGGGAAGTGTGGGTTGGGCTATGTGGATGGGTGTGTGGAGATGTGTGTAAGGGGAGTAGGAAATGCGTGTATGGTTTGGGGGATGGGTGTGGATGATGTGTATAATCTGGGAAGAGATGGGTGGGTTGGGGTTGTGTGTGTGTGGGTCGGTGTTTGCGTATGGGTGAGGGAATGTGTGGATGTGGAGTGTATGTGTCGATTGTGGAGGTGTGTGGGTGGGAGGGAGAGGTGTGTTTGAGTATGGAAGAAGTGGGTTGGTGGAGAGATGTGTGCGGGTGGGGATGTGAGTGGGTGGGTTGGGAGGTGTGGGTTTCTGGGGGATGTGTAGGTGGGTGCGGAGATTAATGGGTTGGTGGTGGAGGGATGTGTATATGGATGGGGCGTGTGAGTGGGTGAGGGCTTTGTGGGAGGAGGATGCGTGTTTGGGTTGGTATGTTTGCGTGTGTGGTGGCGGGTGGGGAATATGTGGGTGTTGGTTGGTCGGGGATATTTGAGTGGGGGATGTGTGTTTGCGTGGGAGATGTGTGCTTTGGTGCGGGAATGTGTGTCGTTGGGGGATATGTGTGGTTGTTTGGGTGTGTGGGTGGATGTGAAATGTGTGGGTGGGCAGGGAAACGTGTGTGTGTGGATGGACATATGTGTGGGTATGGTTGGTTGATGTGTGAGTGGGTGGGGGATATATGTGTGTGTGTGTTGGTGCGGGATGTGTGTGAGGGGTTTGTGTGTGTGTGTGGTTGGTGTCGTGTATCCGTTTAAAGAGTCGTCCCTGGAGTGAGAGGAATCAACACCCACATTACACTTTAAAGCCTTATCATTATCCTGGAGAAACCCCTAGAATCCGTCTACAAAACTCCATCAGTTTATGGACACCTCTTTCTCTATCTCTATCACTGCTGTCTCATGCCCCATCTCATTCTTCCACAACGCAACATACTCAACAACTCTAGCTTCTAAAAATTACTAACAATTAATTTATTAAAAAAAAATTGTAATGTATGTGAGAATCATATGCGAAGAATGTGTGACGAGTTCTATAATGTGTGTATAATCGGACCCTCAGATCAATAGCACAGTCAGTTCATCCTTGCAAGGACACACCACAGCACGTTAGGTCAGCACAAGACAACCGCACCGAGTGATGTATCTCTCCTGCCAGACACTGACTTTCTTCTGTAGCTACCTGGTAATCCATCTGCATGATCCTTCGAAATAGATACAGTTTATTATTTACTACTGATCTTGAACCGGATGCACACTGCACATTATAAGTTCCTATATTTCCTACAATGTACAAATCTCTGTCTGTGAAAATAAGTATCACTGTTGTTGGACATAGACGTGATCCTATCTATTGTCTATAGTGTCTAAATTACAATGTCCCTTGAAATGTATTACTGGAATCTACCACATCATGTGGATGTTACATTTAAAGTTCTCGTGTAGTTACTAATGTTCGTATGACGTGTGGTGTCTCAACAAACATCACCCATCCTAGGTGAAGCTTAACACACTGGGATCGTTAAATGGTTTCGCTTATCTGAGCCCTGTTCCGGTGGACACTCCTGATCATGGGTCTAGCCCAAACATTATTGAACAACTTTCTTCTTTGACGTTAGTCATTTTCCGTAAGAAAAACTTGTTTCTGTTCAACTGGTGTTTTTCCCAGTCGTAGTAAACTTTCTTCAAAATTCGTGTAGAGCTTCCTAGTAACTGGCAAGGAACCTGTTAGATAAATAATACACCGGGTGAAAGCACCAGTCACTGATCCTACCAGCTGAGTGTAGGCCTACAGCCTTGCTCAGATATTTATCAAAGAACTAAACTCTGTCATAGAGCAGAAGAGCTTATCACCTAGGTCCGAATCAGGTTATGACAAGGAAAGACCAATAAACAGAGTGCAGAACCCCAGTGGGCACCCCACTGAAAGATCCCACTATTGGACACTGAAGCCATCTCCTAACCCATTCTTAAATCTCTCCAAATTTCACCCCACTACACTATTCTCACTAGCAGAGCTAATTCTCATTTCACTACTCTATTCTCAACTAACAGAGCTAATCAACACTTCCTTACTCTAGCTAGTTTTAACAAGGCCACTGCCTATAATTATTAGACCTAAATACGCTATCTGTAATACCTTATGCAACACCGCATCACTCCTGGATAGAAGAAGGCCAAATCTGTGAAATTGGTGCCGGCTACACATTTTCTGGAGAGGAAGGAAAAGCGAGGAAAGATGCCAATCCGGTGTGGGATTTGCCATTAAGTCGGCTATGGTCGGCAAATTAGCTGGATTTCCAAAGGCTATAAACGACAGGCTCATGACCATGAAGTTGCTTCTGCTGAATGGAAGGAAGCACGCAACCATTGTGAGTGTCTACGCACCAACTATGACCAACGAAGATGATGTCAAGAACAAGTTTTATGAGGACCTGCACAATGTATTAACATCTGTTCCCAAAGGAGACAAATTTATACTCCTTGGGGATTTCAATGCCAGAGTAGGCACGGACACCACCTCTTGGAGTGGCATTATTGGAAAGCATGGAGTCGGAAATTGTAACAGCAATGGACTCCGCCTCCTTCAGACATGTGCCGAACATGATCTCCTGATTACGAACACAATTTTCCGTCTCCCCATGAGAAATAGGACATCGTGGATGCACCCTCGTTCGAAACACTGGCACCTCATTGACTATGTCATCGTCAGGAGGAGTGACAGACAAGACGTTCGAGAGACAAAATCCATGTGTGGTGCCGAATGTTGGACAGACCATCGTCTCATTGTCTCGAAAATGAACATCCACATCAGGCCACCACGGCGTCCTCAAGGGGCGAAAATGCAAACAAAGCTAAATGTCACCCGCCTAAACAGCAAGAAAATGCAGCAGTCGTTTGAAAAGATGCTGGAAGACCGCCTCAAGCCCAATACTGAAGCTAAACAGGATACAGAAACAGAATGGAGAGCCCTAAAGGACACAATTTACAACACTGCTATGGAAATCCTGAGTCCAGCCCCCCGAAAGCATAAAGACTGGTTTGATGAAAATTCCGAAGACATCAACTAATTGCTGGCCGAGAAACATCTTCTCCTCAAGGCCCATTTGAATGACCCAAAGTCAACATCAAAAAAAGATGCTTTCAAGAACATTCAGAGAGTAGTGCAGCAGAAACTTCGGCACATGCGGGACTCCTGGCTGAGCAGCAAAGCTGATGAAATTCAGGGCTTTGCTGACAGACATGATATGAAAAACTTCTACGACTCACTGAAAGCGGTCTATGGTCCTTCATCACCAGGCATAGTTCCCCTCTTCAGTGCAGATGGGGGAACATTGGTCACCGATAAGAAAGAAATCCTCCAACGCTGGGCAGAGCATTTCAGCAAAATCTTAAATGCAACTTCCTTCTTCGATGATGAAACCATCAAATGCCTTCCTCAAGTTCCCACCAATGAGACACTTGATGACCTGCCAACCATAGTGGAAATAAACAAAGCCATTCAGCAACTCTCCAGCGGCAAGGCACCTGGTCCTGACTCCATCCGAGCAGAGATATACAAGGCAGGTGGGCCGGTCCTAACAGAGCAGCTTCACCAAGTCTTCACAAACATATGGATGAACGAGACCATGCCACAAGATTTTAAGGACGCGTCAATAGTCCACCTTTACAAACGTAAAGGAAACCGCCAATCCTGTGACAACCACCGAGGCATCTCCTTGCTTTCAATTGCAGGGAAGATACTCGCCAGAATTCTTCTCCCATCGCCTCACAGCCCATCTCGATCAAGGTCTTCTTCCTGAGAGTCAATGTGGCTTCAGAAAAGAACGTGGAACTGTTGACATGATTTTCGCTGCAAGGCAGCTGCAAGAGAAATGTCAGGAACAGACTTGCGAAATGTTCTCCACTTTCATTGACCTTACCAAGGCTTTTGATACAGTCAGCAGAGAAGGACTGTGGAAGATTATGGCATAATATGGCTGTCCACGAAAGTCTGTCCAAATAGTGCGGCTATTTCATGACGGCATGCAGGCAAGAGTACAGGAAAATGGTGAACTGTCTGAACCCTTTCCTGTCACCAATGGAGTGAAGCAAGGATGTGTCCTGGCACCAACACTGTTCAGCCTCATGTTTTCAGCCATGTTGATGAATGCCTTCGAGAACGACGACATTGGAATAGACATCAACTACCGTATGGATGGAAAGTTATTCAATCTCAGAAGGCTGAAAGCTAAAACCAAAATTAACAGCGGCACCGTCAGAGAGCTCCTGTTTGCTGATGATTGCGCTCTATACGCCAACTCAGAGGCGGATATGCAACATAATGTTTCAGCTTTCTCACATGCCTGTGCCAACTTTGGGCTCAATATCAAATTGGAGAAGACTGTAGTTATGTACCAGCCAGCTCCAGGGAATAATCACACTGTGCTGAATATCAAAGTGAATGATCATAGACTAAGTGTTGTGGACAAATTCACCTATCTTGGCAGCACCGTGTCACAAGCTGCCACAATCGATGACGAAGTGAATGCAAGAATCTCCAAGGCCAGTGAAGCCTTTGGCAGACTGTACAAGAATGAATGGGACAGAACTGGAATAAGCCTGCAAACAAAGCTAAAGGTCTACAAAGCAGTTGTATTATTCACACTGCTATATGCTTGTGAAACCTGGACTGTTTATCAGCGACACGCTAGGAAATTAAACCACTTCCACACAGTCTGCCTAAGGAAGCTACTGAAGATTAAATGGCAAGACAAGATTCCAGACACTGAAGTCCTAGAAAGAGCGTCCATGCCCATTATCCACACTCTACTGATGAAGAATCAGATTCGCTGGGCTGGTCACTTGACTCGCATGCCAGATCACAGGCTCCCTAAACGAATTTTTTACAGCGAACTGCGTTGTGGTAAACGCTCCCAAGGTGGCCAGAGGAAACGCTTTAAAGACACTCTGAAAATCTCACTGAATGCTTTTAGAATTCATCATGACACCTGGGAGGCTGCAGCCAGAGACCGAAATTCGTGGCGTGCATCATTACGCAAGGGTGCAGTCATATGTGAGGCAACCAGGACTGCAAGAGCTGTGAAAAAAAGGCAGGACAGAAAAACCAGTGCAGGAAATCCTCCTTTAGAGATGTCAAGCATTCTTTGCCCACATTGTCAAAGAACATTTCGAGCCAAAATAGGCCTTATCAGCCATTTTAGAACCCACGGCTCCACACCTTCAACCCCACTGGATGAAATGAATGGTCATCATCATTCTTGATGGACAAACAACAACAATCCATTAGCCTCTTCCAGACAATCGTTGTAGTTACACTGGCAGTCCAAGGTATTTCTTACATTACTCTCAGTAATCTTATCTCCGTTGCATCTGCCTTATCCAAATTTGTTAGTTTATGTTCCAAGATTCATTGCCATACAGTAAATCATATTCTGTGTAACATGCCAGTAGTCTCTTTCTGATATTCAATGTCAGTGACTTATTGCATGACATTTTATTTTCTGAAATGCAGATTTTGTTTGATCTAATCTGCTCTAAATCTTTGTCGCATATGTCGTCGGTTGGTGTCGTGGTTAGAGAAAGACCACAATGTCTTGAAAGGATGTCCATAGCCTGTAGGTGAACGACAACTTACGACAGTAAACACCACAGGCAGCAAGGTGTCACCGAGTACAGGATAGCCACGACTCAATTGCCGCCCAGTGGCCATCGTGATACACGGGACGCACGATTGGTGAGAAGGAAAGGTCGGACCAAGCATATCTGTTTCCGGCAGACGGGTTGAGGACAGCGAGACAGGCCGGACAGAGAGGATTATGTGTGTATTCTCTGACTGTTGTGAGATAGCGTGGCTGACTAGTAGAGTGGAATGTGTTTGAGCCTGAGACAGTAAGGGAGTCATGCTGGAGTCATGAGGGAGTATTAATATAAGATTGTAATGTATATACTTCGTATTGTGATAATGCAACTATTCACGAATGTACTTAATGTAAAGAGTTTACTGTGAATAAAAGACTTAGTTACATGGCCGTGTGTTAGAGTTCAGTCATTGAAAGTGTATGATTGTTTCACCCCTGTTCTGAGAGAGCGAGCCAAATGTCCATATAATGTAAGATCATGACAGGGAGTGAACGTGGGTAGCTCGTCCGGCTTATGAACTAAACACATGTGAAATAGTAAGCGAACGTGAAGAGTTAACGATTTCATCTAGTTTAGAAGCATATATATGAACGTGTGTTGAGCAATAATATATGTCACTGTTATATAAATTTTGAAAAGCATGCAAAATGGAATGTTGCACATATATAATTCTGAGCGTGAGTGAGCAGAATCAGCCTTAGCCATTAAATCTAACTCGCAATAAATTTGAACATACATAATCCTCTATTATTCTAGTGACCGACGATGACGACAGTACAAACTTACATTCATACTTGACTGTATGCAAAACTATACACATTTATTCGACCACGCATACACCCCAAAGTCGAACGACTATTAACAGTTTTCTTTCTCCAGCACACAGAGTTTTCACCGAGTATTACAGACAAGCTGAAGTGTTTTTCCTGGCTGTAATGTACAGACACCTTATTTCAGGTGCAGACATCGAAAGCTCCGAACTTCATCGGCAGATAAGTATTATTTTCCCTACATTTGTGTGAGAGATCAGGCCAGCTTTGTATTTTTTTCACCATTGTAATTTTTATATAACTATTATATTTACTTGCAGATAGTTGATTACATACTGTAATGTTTTTTTTTTTTAAAGTTTTGGTTGCCATTGTAACACAATTTTTGAACTAACATGGTTTCTTTACACGACTTCATAAAGTCAGGCCTAAAATTAGGTTTAACGGGAGAAGATTAAACGAAATGGAGTGGAAAAAAAATATACAGATCATGTCAAATTAGAAGAAAAAGCTAGAGAAAGATAGGAAAGAGCAGCAGAAAGAGATTTAAAGAAAGCGGGGCTAGATGCTAAGAATAAACAAGCTGAGTTAGATGCTAAAAATAAACAAGCGGAGTTAGATGCTAAGAATAAACAGGCAGAAACAGAGCCAAGAAAAGCTGAGATCAGTGCACAAAATAAAAGAGAAGAACTTGAAACGAAGTTGAATTTGAAACAACTAGAAATCGAAGCTGATACCAACAAAGAAACTAGAAAACTGGAAACCAAAGAAAAAGAAAACCATAATAAGAATTATCAAGGAATTGTCAAAAATTTCACAACAGAGGATTGCATAATAGCATGGTCCCAGAACTTTGAAAAGATAATGAAGCACTACCAAATACCAGTTTCAGAATGGAATATGCTATATATGAAAAGTCTATCAGGAGAACCTTTGAAAGTCATAGAAAACATTCCTGATGAGCTAAGAACAGACTATCATTATATCCAAGCAAAAATCATGGCAAATTTAGATGAAGCGGGTTATAGAAAACAATTTTCCAAACTATCTCTAAAATCATCTCAAACGTTCTCAGATTAAACCTCTGAAGTTCAAAATGTTTTCAATAAATGGCTGTCAACAGCTAAAGTGTACAAGGAATTTGAACGTTTAAAAGACCTCATTTAAGGGATAAGATTATATCATCACTACATTTACCTTTTTTACGGTTTTTGCAAGAATGTGAGCGTGAAACAATACAACAGATGGAGAAACGTGGTTCAGCTTATTTTGCAGCAAGTAAAGATTGCTTTGCTAATATTTTGAAAGATACAGAATTTGTAGCCGCTACATATGATAGATCCAACCCTACTGCATACAATAAAGCAAAACCATTTAGAAAAGACATTTACATCCCTCAGATTACACAGAAAAATTCGTTACCTGTAGAACATTTTCAGGGAACATTGAAAAGTACCCATTGGCATGGATATACATACAAACACCATTTCTAACAGGCAAGGTGAAATGTGCCTCATTACTTAACCAATTTTGAAATTTGATCATTGGTAATCTTCCCGAGGTAAACGACATACCGCATAAACATACAACAACCTGGTATGAAGATATCTTACCAAACAATGCAGTAACAAGAGCAACTGCAAAAGCAGAATCTCAGATAAACCAAACTGAGACATTAGAAATATTAAGCCCAAATATAACCAATCTAAAAACATGAGGGAAAACTTTATTAAAGCACACAAAATGATATGTCATTACTAAAGCATTTCAAATTAGTAGGAAAGCCAAAAGTAACAGAGAACGCCAGCTGGCATTTCAGTTTGAAATACAGTATCTTGACAATATACTACACAAAAGATATCACTACCACAAGCCAGACCGTGTTACCTACTGAACTCCGTAGTAAGGCACTTCAAGTATCATATGATTTACCCTTTGCGGGATATATGGGATATGCCAAGACACGGTCAAGAATATTGACCCAATTCTACTGGCCCAAATCTGCAGTGACATTAAACAATACTGCAGGTCATGCGAGGTCTGCCAAAAACTGGTAACGAAAGTAAAACACCCTCAAGCAAAGGGACAACCAGCAGATCTTCCTAGCAGACCTTTCCGTAAAGATTTCAGTAGATATTTTGGGCCCTTCAAACCATGTTACATAGAAAGATAATAGATATATTTTAACAATGATTGATTATGCAAAATATGGTCTGAGGCTATTGCCCTCAAAAACATCACCTCCAAAGACATCACTGAAGTTTTCTTGCAAATCTTTGCAAGAATTGGCTTTCCCGACACTATTCTATCTGACAGAGGGAGCCAATTTATCTCAGCAGCAACCCAGGCCCTTAACAAATTGTTAGGGATAAAACAATGTTTCAACAGCCCACACTCAACGGGCATTTTCGAGAAAATTAAAGGTGACCTAAAACACATGTTAGCAAAAGTCACCCAAGAACGCCCCAATAACTGGGATAAATATTTACCCGCTACACTTTTCGCTTATCGAGAACAGGGTTTGCACCATTCGAACTGGTGTATGGAGAAAAACCACGTGGCTCTTTAGCACTTTATACAAATATTTTTGACTGAAATGAACAGTGAACAAAAATCAGTGTCACCATACCAACACGTTACATCATTACACGACAGAATCATGAAATCGTGTATATTACTTAAAGAATTACTAAGACAATCAGGCGCCATCTAAGAGATAACGCCAACAGAAAAAAACAAAACACTAACGCTAACCCCAGGTCGGGACGTGTTACTTCTCTTACCCAACAACAAAAATCTCCTAGCAGACTCTTTGCAGCGACCTTTCAAGATACTCAGATAAATTTCAGAAGTGGACTACGAATTTGCAATAAATAACAAGCGCAAAATATAATCCACATCAACATGTTGAAACCCTACCACAACAGAGATGGCAACCCAGACGAAACAGCAGCAAACACGACCGTAAGACAACACAGAGCCAGAAAACACAGACGAAATACAAGTACCACCATTAGACACGACAGACATGCTACAAGACATTAAAATATTACCGAACCTCTCTCACACCGAAAAGACAGCTGCTTACAACTGTTACAATACTGGATAGACTTATCCAAAACAAGCTTAACGTACTCTGCAGCTCAGCTGTGGAACAATCTTCCACATGAAATAAAAGACATCATCAATCCCTATACATATAATCGCAAATTATTTGAACACTATCTCAGTACGGATTACGTTCCCCCTTAATAATAGAAGTAATAATATAATAAAACCCTAGTATAACAGCCAGTCCCCTTTTGGTAGGCCAGTATATTCCACGTAGCTAATAAATGCCACACCAGTTATTACTATTACTGAGTCGTGTAGTATTTATTTTTAATTTTTCCACATGCCTTTATAATGCATATATTTTATATTGTTGCTGTTTTCAGTTAGCCTTGAATAATGTGTGCATGGTATAATGTATGAAAGAGAGTGACAAAAGGGCAGAATGTTAGACGGGCCTGCGTGCCCAATTCTTAACCCTTTCAAAATAAAGTTTTGTTGTTGTTGTTGTTACAAGACTATAGAACAATTTTCTCCAACCATCCAGAACAGACTGATTTACTTGAAAACCAGATCATACTGACAAGTCAAGTACCTATAAAGTGCAGACCTTATTCAATACCAATACATTATAAAGACAAATTACACCAAGAGATGCTAGATCTCGAGAAAAACAAAATCATCAGGAAATCACAATCACAATATTGTTCTCCAATCGTGATTGTTAAAAAAAATGACGAGTCGATACGCCTATGCGTTGACTATCGCAAACTCAATGCAATAACTCAATTAGATTCAGAGCCAATGCTTAACTGCGAAGACATACTGCCAGACATGAAAGATGCCAAATACTTCTCAAAACTTGACATGACAAAATGGTACTGGCAAATACCCATGACTGAGGAATCTATACACTTGACAGCATTTGCAACACCATTGGGACTATACGATTAGTGCAAATTACCATTTGGACTAGTCAACGCCTCAGCGACATTTGTTAGAATCACAAGTCTATTATTAGAAGACGCACCACATGTACTGACATATATAGTTGCAACTGTATACACACCAGCACAATGACACAACATCTAGCGACACTACGACAAACATTTGAACGCATCAGGCAGCACGGCCTGATGGTAAAACCAGCAAATGTTGAAATAGTTTTTCATGACATGTGTTTAGGCTATAAAACGTGTGATGGTAGCATTACTACTGATAAGAACATTGTATCTAGAATTTTGAAATTATCGCTTCCTACCACGAAAAAGGAAATAAGAAGTATGCTAGGATTGTCAAATTAATATAGAAGGTTATTGCGAACTTTTCAGATTTAACAGAAGTTTTCACCAATCTGTTAACAAAACGCCAACCAAATAAAATTTTAAACAGAGAGGGAGTTAGATCAGCTCTTAAAAATATATTATCGTACTTTTCATCTGACCCGATACTAAAATTACCAAACCTTAACATTTCTTTCACATTAAGATGTGACGCGAGCAGTGTAGGTGTTGCTGGCGTTCTGTTACAAACCTACGACGACGTCCTGCAGTCAGTAGCGTATGTCAGCCGTAAGTTAACAGCAAGTGAACGGAGATATAGCTTACCAGAATTGGATATCTGAGTTTAATTTATTCAGTTTCTAAATTATCTAAATGTTTATTAGGTAAACATTTCATTGTGGAAACAGACATAACCCATTGAAAGTGATAATGCAGGGAACACCAACAAATCACATGATTGCCACGTGGGCGTTAGTGCTCCAAAACTACAGCTTTGAAGTACGCCACATCAGCGGCACATAGAACGCGATCGCAGACCTCCTGTCAAGAATCCCTCTCGACGAGTCTACTGACAGTCCAACTACGCCTGAGCGCAAGGATTGAATACAGTTATAAACTGCGCTCAGACACATATAACAGTACATCGCAGACAATAGACCGTCACAAAAGAACGCTGTCAAATCTTATACATGGTGATATTGACTATGTCCTTTTATATTACCGAAGTACAGTTTTAATTTGTGAAAGTGTGAATAAACGAATAGATCAGAATGGGCAAGTGGAGAGGACATTAAACATTGAAATTAAAATAAAGTTGATTTGATTTGATTTGATATATTTTCACTAACAATTGCATAACAAACAGTGCTACATAACCATAAAATATTACCGTATTTCCAGCACTTGGGAATATTAAGTAGTACCAGCACTTATTAACATTGTGAAATAACTCCACCGAACCGTGTGAATATTTTAATTGAGTTACGGACTGTGATAGATAAACGACAACGTTGCACAGAACAGTGTACTCCAACATTCTGTTTAAAGGAAATGTGTGTATTCCTGGATCGTGTAAACACAGTATTAACTTCCGTTTCCTTTCCCATTGTTTTTCTAAATTAACATTATAGCAGACTATACAAAGAAATAGTTAAGTATGAATTAACGAGTGAATGCATTTTCTGACTTTATAATTTACATATGAGAAATTGAGAGAAAGGATTTATACTGCTATGATCTAAGGATCATCGATTGATTCTTGGTATTTCAATAGTGCCAGGCATGTCACTATTTTAAATAACGATCAAACGTTTGACACTTAGAAGAAAGAAAGCAAATGTACTTTATTTTTTTTGAAAGCAATTACCCCGCATAGTTATTTATGATTGTATCTAAGGGGAAACAATCTGACATTGGTAAAATTGGTACATGCATATGTTTATTGTTTCATAGTGGTCAAAACGACTACAAAACACCAAGTAGCGTCAACTAGAGGTGGACGATGTTTATTAAATTTGACGGACCAGGATTAGATTACTTGGCCGTTGGGGGTAGTGTTCTGGTTCTGAAATCGTCATACAGGTTGATCATTTAAAGCCTAGCGTGTTTTTATGTTGTGAGGATGTGCGTAGCTTGAAAGATAGCATCAATCGCTGTTAACTTCCGGTCTGTACCGAGTCCACTGTCAAACAAAGTACTAATTCAACCAGGGGACAATACTTGATGCAAGTAGCCTAATGGCAGAACTGAATGAAGCATATACACATATCATGCATTGCTGCCAAGCAGAGAGCACCCTATAAATATACCATGTTACAATCCATCAGGATAAGCAACTATTCGATCCTGACTTATAATTGAATTATAAACTTAGACTATGAATAACCACCTATATGATGAAAGGTATGTGTGTATTCCTGGATCGTGTAATTTTTTTCTGTCGGGGGCAAAAAGAAAATCCTAACCTGCACAGTTCGCGGCGACTGCACTAGCCAGGCGGCCTTTATTCCTCAGGCTCAAAGACCCCTCTGCCATACACCGCAAGGTACTATATTGGCAGTAAATGACAGTTTATGATGAAAGGTTACCCTTTCATACAGGAGGGCGGGGGAGAGTGTCAGGATCGCCATAGCCTGTAGGTGAACGACAACTTAAGACAGTAAACACCACAGGCAGCAAAGTGTCACCGAGTACAGGATAGCCACGACGCAATTGCCGCCCAGTGGTCATCGTGATACACGGGACGCACGAGTGGTGAGAAAGAAAGGTCTGACCAAGCATACCTGTGTCCGGCAGATGGGTTGAGAACAGCGAGACAGGACGGACAGAGGTGGGTTATGCGTATAGTCTTTGACTGTTGTGAGATAGCGTGGCTGACTAGTAGAGTGGAATGTGTTTGAGCCTGAGACAGTGAGGGAGTCATGTTGTATTAATATAAGATGTGTAATGTATATACTTCGTATTGTGATAATGCAACTATTCACGAATGTACTTATTGTAAAGAGTTTACGGTGAATAAAAGGCTTACTTCACGTGACCGTGTGTGAGAGTTCAATCATTGAAAGTGTATGATTGTTCACCCCTGATGTGAGAGAGAGAGAGAGAGAGAGAGAGAGAGAGAGAGAGAGAGAGAGAGAGAGAGAGAGAGAGAGAGAGAGAGAGAGAGAGAGAGAGAGCCAAATGTCCATATAATGTAAGATCATGACAGTCTAACGAACTAGAGAAGACCAAAAAAAAAAAAAAAACACAATTCCCCCACAGTTTCCAGTTAAAGAAAGATGTACGTTGAAAACCAAGAAAACACTGCTGTCCGTAGATTGTTATGTGGTAACGAAAAGATACTTCTAAGCAGACAGTATGACTAGAAAATAGCAGACTGTGAGCCTATATACCTAAAAGACTTATCTTTCCAACAATTTAATCAAAGATAGTGTTCTACGACTTCACATCAATGGAGATCCTGGTGTTATATGTTGTGTTTATGAGAAAACCAGATGTATTTATTTTACTTAAGTAAAATGGACATTCACTAACAATCAGCACTGTTGGCATATAGGAATAAATCCAAAATATGGAGAACATTTATCATTCTTCTAAGTAATAAAAGGTAATTTAAAATCCCTGGAGAAGGTGTGGTATGCAAAGAACGTATTCTTAGTGGTCTATCCAATAAGCCCACTTATCTGTGGTAGTATCTGCTTTGTTCTGCTCCCTTCCCTCTCCATTGTCCACATTTGTCACCGAGTGGTAATGCTCTAGGCTTGCCTTGTCAACTAGAATTGATATTCCAACAACTTCAGGAATACACAGTAGGGAACTATTAAAACAAAGTGCAAACATTAGATAGACTCTCTGAACTTGTTGTTAGTTCGTACAGATACAGGACCATACGTCGTCATATAAGCAATAACATAAATGACAATCACTATTCTGTATTTCTTACATATCTACACATAGCTCATAAATGTGCACATTAATGCTCTGGATAGCTGACAGCATATTTCATCACTCTTTGCAGTACTATATTTTTAAACATAAAGGTTTACATAACAACAATACGAAACAAGAAATAATAAGAAATAAGAACATTGCAATTACAACATCCATATATATATATATATATATATATATATATATATATATATATATATATATATATATATATATATATATATATATATATATATATATATATATATATATATATATATATATATATATATGTGTGTGTGTGTTTTTTTTTTTCTTTTTCAAAAAACGATTGTGGGCAAGTATGTTCTGATTTCTGAAAGTGAGTGTAAAAAAGGCCATGACAGTGTTCAATGATCTGTGGTGATGCCCTTTACATAATACATAATGTCACTACATCTAGCTTAAGAATGGAGGTGGAGGCGGTCAGTGCAGCTTTCCGCTGGATAGAAAACACGATACATACACACATTGTGATTGTAACTGACTCAGAAAGCATGCGGAGAAGGGTGAGAACAGGTAGGCTTCGTGCGGAGTGGCTTGCTTCGCTTCAGAGGTCACGGGTAGTAAGCATCACCTAGATCTTTTCTCCTGGGCATGCCGGTGTGCTGGGGAACGAACAGGCGGACAGATTGGCTGGCTCGGCAAAATTTGGTGGAGTATTGATGCATGACAAGGCAGACGTGGTTGCGGCCTTGTAGGAGCACGTGTACACCTCGGAGGAGCAGATGGAGCACCATGGTCTGGTAAGAATGAGACAACGATGTGTGACGAGGGGATCTGGCCGACGCTCGGCGCTCGGAGGAAAGGCGAGACGGACATATAATCAGATTGCTACTGGAACTATTAGTGTTGGAACTCTTCGCTGGCTGCTGAGGATGGAGACGGAGCGCTTATGGGAATGTCCCGAATGCTGTGATGTCGGTTCCTAAATCAATCAATCAATCAATCGATCATTTGTTTTCTCTTCCATATTCCCGTTGTATAAATGGTTTACTTCACAATGACAGGAAACATTCAACAATATACATATTGTGCGTTTCAAACACATGCATGAGACTGGCTGAAAGATTTTGACTTTGAATTAATATATTCAAAGGAAAACACTAGGTGGTGTGTTTTTAAGAACATTTGAGAGACTGTTTGACATGTCAATAAAGAAAGGAGAATAATACAGATATTGTATTCATATAAGCAAGACCGGTCTCTGTGGCTAAGGGCTTGCGAACGCGGTTTGTGAACTCGTATACCCGGGTTCGAAACACGGCGGTGCTGGTTTTGTCGAAAAAGGTATAGGGGCCGGCAGTTCAGAAAGCAATGGCAAACTACTGAACGTAACTACTTGCCTAGTACATCAACAGCAGCATGAAAATGCTGGTGTTGACTGCAACGTCCCGTAAGGGATAGGCAACAAAAATTTAAAAAAAAAAAATAAGCAAGAATGTCACTACTATCACACTAAGAAAAACACATGACACTGTTTGCATGATAGCATTAGCAAGTGTGACCATGTTATACTTAAGACACTCATATAATTCCCCCTAATTCATCTCTCGTAAGATTAAAACATAACGATATCAAACATGACAACGCAATATTATAAACATAAATTTAAAAGAAAAACTTGATGAACATTGTGGGCATATGGTTATTTTAGAATTGCATTCATTAAACCATGACATGGAAAGGTGTCAGTAAAACGTATAAATCATGGTTTGATAAGACAGAATGATGTGGAAAGACAATACCACCACTCTCAGTATATAGCGTTGATTGTGCCCTTTCCCTCCCCAATCCGCACTGTTCATCAGTAATGTATGGTGTAATCTTGCTTGAATGTGACCAAGGCGCGTGTTGGCGCAGCGGATGCTATTGTTCTGCCCTCCACCAATGCGAAAGACGTGACCATCGCGAAGGCCTTCAAAAACAGGTACTACATACCACTAGACTTTGAGCTGCTTGAAACGCATGCGCCCTTCTACCAATCTGCTCTTAGTGATCAGCTGGAGATTGAGTTGACCTTTAACGACTCTTCCCGCGTGATTCGCGCAACTGGTAAAGATGCCGGCGACTCCTCATATTCCCTAGAAAACTTTTGTCTCGAGTACGAAGTAGTCACTGAACGCACGTTGGCCCGGCTAATTCGTAGCATGTATGAGAGCCGTATGGTAGTGTTATACGAGCGGGTCCTACGGCATAGACGGATCCCTCAGAAACAGGAGGACTCGATATGGAACTTCAATCTGAACACACCCTGTTAGTCTTTGAAAAGCATTCTCCTATTATGGGAGGATCCCGCCCACCACAAATATTTTGCACGCCAAACAGAGTTGTTTTATAACACGCAGATCACCAAAGTTGAAGTCATCGTAGAAGGACAAGCCAATCAGCTAATTGCGCACGGCTTAGCACCACACCAGCTCTGGGACGAAGCGAGGAAATTCTTCGCCGGTGGCCTCAAAAGGCACCCTGAGACAAGCGCAGTCGCCAAAGAGCTAGGATTGTTCGATGTCAGATTAGGCGAGTACATTGACGACAAAATTCTGCTTGTGGCTGGACTTCCGGACCTCCGACGATGACCATCTTCATGGCAGCGGCCGGCGTGTAGAGAACGGCTCTGAGGGCATCACTCTCCAGATCACGAAAGAGGCCGAACCTGCGGGACCACTGTACTGCTACGTTTATTTGGTTATGGACGGACAACTGAACATCGACACCGGGAGATTCGTTAGTGCTGTTTATTAATGGAGTTCCCACTTAAGCCACACTCGGCCATCATCACGGGCCCCACATCGTGTGGTAAAACAGAAGTCATTCTCGACCTCCTGGAAGGCCCGTACAGGGGCGTTTTCGAGCATATTTCGAGCATTGCTTGCCTTTCGGTACGATACAATGAAACATACAGGGCCCGGCCGTGGGTGTGGTCAGATCCCGAGGACTTCATATTTGACCCTTGTGATCGGCTGCTCAAATGGCCAGAGGCCTTCTATAAAATGTTTCAGGGAACGCCGACGTTATACATCAATGATGACTGTATTGCAGAGGACGCTATTGCGCAGAAGCGGACTATGTTGACTTATCTAGCTTTTAGCGGGCGACATGCCCAGCAAAGTCTGTGGGTTCAAACCCAGAAGTACAACGTCGTTGTGAAAGGCCTCAGGGCGCAGACGAAATGGGTGGTGCTCTTCCATTCCAAGGATAAGGATAGCTTTGAAGACTGCCTGGACGAGAACTGCGTCATCCACTCTAGGGAGGAACGTGATAGGGTGCTAAAGCAACTCGAAGCTAATGAGTTCTCAAAGCTGGTACTGAGGATCAAGTTCCCATTTTCTTATAAAGTGCTCAAAGCTGGTGAGGTTTGTTAGATACTAAGCATATGTTAAGCATCGGCTAAGCATATGTTAAGCATCAGCTAAGCATATGTTAAGCAGCAGCTAAGAACCACTTAAGCATGTATGAAGCAGTGCTTTGTTACTCCGTAACAGCCTTAGTTGTATTACAACTGATATGCACTTATTGTGTGCTTGGATGGGCTGTGCATTCCTATATTAGAGTTAGACGTTGGGTATTTACAAACGCTGTGATGGATTGTGACACCATACTCGATCAGCTGTTACGTGAAGAGGCAAAGCCAGCAGAGTCTGCTCCGGATGCAACACCACCTGCAACAACACCACAGTCCGGACATGCAACACCATCTGCCACAACGTCACAGTCCGGACATGCGTTGCATCGTGAAAGGCTGGCAGCACTTGCGGATGGGGGGGGGGGGACATGCCGGGCAGTATATATGAAGTAAGTACCCCAAACTTACATTGGAACAGGTTGAGGCCTTGCCTCATCAAGAAATTGAGAAGCTATATGCGAGGCACGAGGCGAGGCTTGGAGTGGCAATTACAAAGACCCTGTGCACGGCTATGCTACAGATGTACGCACAAGTGGCAAGTATGTTCCTCCCCATTGCTGATAATCAAGCATTTGTGACAGACCTGGAGGCTGACCCGTTTCTAGGGCATGCGCTAAACACAGTTACATGTGAACTCTACCATAAGTTCGGCATATGCTTAGCACCTGCAACTGTCGCGCTAGCAAATTTTAGGCACTGCCATTTTGGACATATCTGCCCAAAGCAAGAACAAGATGGAGGAGGAGACCCCCGAAATTGTTCCACAGGAGACGGAGAAACTAGTGATGAAGGACCCTAGAAAAGTTGCGGCTGGGAAGAGAGGAGCTGCTGCTCGAAAGAGTCGTGAAGCTGAGAGGTTGTCTTTAGCTCTGCAGCAGGCTGTTCGTGAGAAGAAACGAAAGTTAGCCCCGGAGCATGATCAGGTTCCACCACCGCTGTTTCCAATGGTGCCAGTTGTTTAACGCGGCTGGACTCCCTGGATTATCGGAGTGGCTGGCGTTGTCGTTGTCGTCGGTGTAATTAGGCAGAAAATGCGGCAGACTAAAGCACCTGCCCCGCCTGCGCCCTCCAAGCGACCGGAGACTAATATATTAAAGAATAGAGATCCATTTTATATGGAATAATGGCAGGTGTTGATGGGAGAGCTATTGTTAACGCCGTTTACCACGGCGCTGTGATGGCCGCGCTTACGGTAGGCACCGCAAAACTGACCAAGGTGATTTTCAAAGGGGCAACTTTGCCCAAGCTAGGCGCTGATATGTACGACATTGGGATGATGGTTTTAGACACGTCCATCGCCTTAGCACTCCAAGATTTTCTTATCAAAGAGGGCTTGATCCCCGCTGATATATTGCAGAAGCCCTTACAGTATCAGCCCCGCTAGCTATGGCCTCTGTCGCAATGATGATAGGGGGCGCTGTTGTCAATGCCCTCGCGTTTACGGGGGGCAACTACCTCTTTTCCAAGCTAGGACATGCAGACGCCCATGAAGAAATGAGGCGGCACGATGAGGCAGTCGAGCGGCTACAGGCGGCTGAGTGGATGAGAAAGAGAACCGCGCGGCTGGACTGGCTCAACGATGAGCTACAGCGCGAAGGCCACGCAGTTCACTCTTTCCAGGATGTCGACCAGGCCATGTGGGAATACAGCCTGATCTCCGGAAAACGTGTCGACCCCCTCGAGCCTGAACCTCACCTGTCGGGTTTGAGCCGCAGAAAGACCGCGAGATCACTTTCATCGTTCTCGGGTATTGTTGCTTATAAGTTGCTTTAGAGATTGACCGCTGCTACCCAGTAACAAATGAAAGGTCTGGAGGATATGTACTACAGCCCTCAGGGCTATTGGAAAGGCTTGGCGGCCATTAAGAAGCTCGCTGCTGCAGCTAATGTTTCAGAGGATGTTGCCCGAGACTGGCTCATGAAGCGAGCTATTTTTCAGATCTATTTACCCGCTCCTTGTTACATTCCGCGGCCATCTATTGATGAAGATAGACGGAATGCCGTCCATCAGGCTGACTTGCTCTACCTACCACATGACCGGGTTGGTCGTAAGACATTTAAGTATGCCTTGACGGTTGTGGATGTTTCCTCACGGTTTAAGGAAGCAGAGGCTTTGACAGACAAGAGCAGTGAAGGGGTGGCTTTGGTCCTTGAGCGAATTTACAAACGCGAGCCACTCAAATGGCCACAGCTTTTGCATATTGACCCGGGGCGTGAGTTTATTGGTGCTGTGAGCCAGCTGGCAGCGAAGCATAAGACACAGATACGGCGTGAAAAATCTGGGAATCACCGGCAGCAGGCTATCGTTGAGAGGTTCAATCGCACTCTGGCAGAGAGACTGTTCGGTGCCCAGTACGCCCAAGAGTTACTACTGGCAGCTCGAGTGTCCTCTGAACGTTCAGCTGAATGGGTTCAGGCTCTTCCCCAGGTGGACGCGGTGCTTAACGGTGAGGTGACTCGTTTGACGGGTCGGAAGCCGGTTGATGCCATTAAGGACACTTCTGTATCCTATGCGCCGGCCGCTCCAGCTCACCGTACTATCGGCCTCAAGGAACCTGTGATTCGGTCTGATGCGATAGTTCGGTATCTGTTTGCAAGCTCCCCTAGGGAGCATGAGCTTGAAGGTGGCCGCTCCGGGCGACTGATCCTTCGTGGTCACTGACTTTGCACGGGATTAACCATATCACCCAGCAAGAGGGTCAACCCACTCTTTACTACCTGCTGGATGTGCCAGCTCGTGGATTTGTGCGCGAGGAACTACTTGTTGTGCCTCCTGACACACAGCTACCCCCTAGCCGGATTCTAGACCAAAGAGCTTGATGAACATGCGCTCTATTTCACGCTCCGTGGCGATATGTCCATAGGCTCTTGTGGTAACACCATCAGTGCAAATCCATTTTGTGTGTGTCCATGGGGCTCAGGGATATTTTATTCATCTCATAGACCCCTATCTGGTGACCCTTGCTCCGTATGGCAATCTGTGTGTGCTTGTATTCTCGCCGGCCAAACAAGCTGTTCTTAACCAGTTCATGCCTGAGGTCCTTTTTCACAACTACTTTGGAGACGCCTTTGGCTTTCTTGATGTTGGTGGCTTCTAGGATGTAGTACATTTTTGGTCTAATGCCTATAAACTCAGCTATGGGCCGGCTGCAGCAATCGTCTTTGAATTTGCCGACCACCGTTTTGTTTGCTGTCGAATAGTTAGGGTGGTCTCGTGGGTAGTCTGAGAAGTCGTACCAGTCAGGGTGGGTTTCATGTCGGCGTACACATCGTCATTCTCCACCTGGAACAGTAGAGAGTCGGTGTTTGTATAACAAAGCTCGAGTCTATCACCGTATTGTGGTTTGAGCTTGTTGTACCAGAAACTATACATGAGGTGCTTGGACAGGTCTAGGATGGCCTGCCCGCAATAGACTGGTTTGTTCAGCAGGACTCTGGTCTTGATGTTGTGCACAGCAATCAGTCCACCCCCGAAGATGGTGCGTGATTCCAAGTTGGGGCTGGATATCAATCGTCTGAGTCGGTCGGTCTCTGAGGCCCGGACAAGGTCGACTTTGATACGTTTGTGGACGTTCTCCATGCTCCCCCCAAAGACTGCGTTGTTCATCAGTTTGAAGAAGTCCTTCTCAAATTCCGACTTGGCCTGGGCACGCAGGGCTGTGTTCATTTCTATGTATGGCTTCATCCACGGAGATTGATTGAACTTGATGGCTCTGTGGATCTTGGTGACCTGTAGCCTAGGTTGTGATAGAGCTTGATTTTGCGGTAGTGAACAATGTACCGCTCCTTGTTGCGGAGGTTGGGGACTAGCTTTATTTGCTCCGTGAACTCCCCTCCCCCCCCCCCCCCCAGTTCGTTCAGGAGCTTATGCCGATAGTCACTCAACCACCACTTTGGGGTGGATATCGTTTCTGGCGCTAGTGGATAAACGTTGTGGGCTTCATGCTGGTGCTCCGGGTATTTCATATCTACTTCAACGAGCCAGCCCTCAGGCGCATCATCTGGTGTGCTCAGTACCTCCTGGAGGGATGGGCTGGCCCATTGGAATCCGCTGGTGGGGAGGTATTGCATCAACGACCAACCGTACAGATTATTTGCATCGAGATACATGATCCATGTATTCGGTGCTTCGGGGGTGTAGTCTGGAGACATGGAATTGTTGGCCTTCGCATATCGCTTCGAGACCATGGCCACACCCCCTCGGAGTCCATTCTCAACGAATGCATGTCCTGGAGCTCGAGTTGGACCTTCGTCTTTTTTAGGAGTGCGTCCCATGCTAGGCCTGGCACACTGATGTAGTGGGCTGGGTCAAGCCTATACTCTCTCATACAGGTGCCTCGGAACGCCTCGAAGACATCGGCCAGTAAGAGGATTTATCGAGATAAGAGTTTTTAGGTATAGGTTGTGGTAGTCTCTTTGGGTGGTATGCAGTCTTCATTGAATCGCTCGGCGCTGTCCATGTATTCGTAGGGGTATACCCCCTTGCGGAGCAGGAGATGTGAGCCGCCATGACTTAACGTGGCCCTGAACTTATCCTCAAACACATTCCAGAAGGTGTGTTTCTCTACATTGGCCTTGCATGTCCCACATCTGCCAATAGATATTACATCACCATCGCGTTCGAGATGCTATAGGGCAGCTTGCTTGCCGGAACAGAATGGTTTCAGCTCGCTTAGATTCCCAACCAGGGTGTCTAGAGAACTGTTCAGGAACTGGAGACTATCAATAAACCGTAGCGGCCGATTGTGAAGGAGGCGTACTTCTCCATGTTGTTTGGTATGCAGGTGATCTTTGCATTGTTCACTTGCTCCGTCAACCACTTGCCATTCTTCTTTTTCTCTTCCAATCCATCTTGCCGGCCGCCTGCATGATGATGTGGGAGTCGTATCCTCTTAGATTGTGGAAGATTACTGGAACCTTCAGCTTGTCTTTGGAGATGCGCCTTGATAGATTGCAGGTGTTGTGAGGTGCCCCTCGGTATTTACCGGTAATGTGACAGTGGTCTCTCACCTTGTCCACCCCCAGCGGCTCTTCACAGATGTTGCAGATTGTGGTTGTGGCGAAGTCTTCGAGGTCTTTCTCAGACATTTTCATTGGGGCTGGTCGTTGTTGGCGCTGGCGGATGGTACTGGAGGAATTTGCCGGCGGCGTCCTCCTCCCGATATATGACGGGGTTTGTGGTGAGACCGTCAGAGCGCACGATGGTGTAGCCGAAGCCGCATGCCGGCTGCTCGGCTAGCAGTCGTGTGTTGCTCTGGCTTGGGTCCATCGCCGCGCCCTGTACAGGGACGTTCAACGTCTCAAAGTCTGCGTATATGATGTATGGCGCCCGCATCTGCTTCTGGTAGGATTGGAATTTTATGGTGTTTTCACCTTCCTCTGGCATGACGCTCACTTGGCATGCTGTGTTGATACCTTGGCACAGTGGCTCATGCTGGCCCAAGAGGCTCTTGGTGGAGTATGCGTGGAGGCAGTTGAGACATTGATACTTCTTACCCTTGTGTTTGCTGTCTCTGTACAGCAGCCGCCCGCGTCCTTTATCCAGACGTAGTGATTGGTGTCGCCCTCACTCAGGAGAAGGAGGTTGATCTGGTTTAGCCTGTGGGCAGATTTCCGGAGTAACACTGGCCCCTCCTCCCACCCGAAGACGTTGATGGTTATGGTGGGATTTTGGTTCTCAAATCTAGCGATGCTGGTCAGCTGTACTGGAAACTCGATTCCTTCGAAGTTTAGCTCACCTAGGTGGCTTCTATAATGATACACTTCGTATACATGGTTGGGCGCTGGATAGAGGGCTGAGAGAATGGCCCACTCGAAGCAGCGGTTGTCTTTGTTCTTTACATTCACAACACTTCGTGGTGGGATTACCTTGGGTGGTGCAAAGTAACTATTGCCGCGGAATGGTTAATATCGTGAGAGGTGGAGGTCTAGCTGTAGGCAATTCTTAAACTTCCACCCTGAACCGCTTGCTAAGAATAGTTCAATGTCGTGGAGTATCTTAGCTTTGGCCAGCTCCAGCCCCTCATCAACATCATCGGCATGTAATACCTCATAGTTCCTGCTGCCGTGGTAGGCTTCCGCATAAGTAATCTGGCCTGTTTTACTGTCTTTATTCCAATACTTTGCATGTAGTCATATATACATTTTGACGCTGCCATACCTCTCCAACGCTTTCTCTATTAGTGCCTTGGTGGGTGGGAACAAAAGGTTGAGAAATATTGTAGCGTCTGGATATATGCTCCCTTCGGGCACAGTTGCCCGGTAGTCTATCACATTCCAAGCTTCCTCTCGCCGGACCCTATATTCCAGCGGCTCGTTCGGGCCTACATAACCCAAGTCAAGCGGTCCTGGCTCGGCGGCTGGCTCACGGTGTGGGATGGGGCGCTCGGCGGCTGGCTCGCGGCGCAGGATGGATGTGCGTGGCTTTGGGATGGGGCGCTCGGCAACTTACTCGGCGGCTGGCTCACGGCGCAAGAAGATTGTGCGTGGTTTTGGGATGGGGCGCTCGGCGGCTGGCTCGGCGGCTGGCTCGCGGCGCAGCATGGGGCGCTCGATGACTGGCTCGCGAAGCGGTGGCTCAGTGGCTGGCCCTCGTGGGGGCCTGCGTGCGAGCTGTAGGGTTGCGGTGGTCTCGGCTTCAAGCCGTTCCCACTCCCGAGTGCGTTGGGCTTCGTCTTGGACCTGCCCTTGCAGCGCTGGGTACCGCTCGGCCGCTCGTTTGAGCAGTTCCGAACGAACAAAATCGTGCGCATGGGCGAGTTCTTTGATGGCGGTGGCTATTTTCCGCCGGCTGTATGGCATCCCAAAGTCACGTGCTTGCTGTTGTAGTTGTCTGAGTGTAGGCGTGGTCAAATATACAACTTCGCCCGTCTAGCAGGTGAATGTATATAGGTACAACATATAGTTCCATGTCTATAACTAAAATTCAAAAATACTGTGATCTTGGACAAACGTCGAAACTCTGCGTTAAAAGTCTTCAACTTTTCATGGTACCACGTTCGGCGATTGGCGGCGTTATAACCACTGTCGCTTGTCGTCTCTGGGGGGACAGTAGAATCAACAAGCACACTTCAATTTCCCTGTTTTTCACTGTTGGGTCTATTGTCAGACTTTTGTCTACATACCACCGTTCCAATCTTCTATTCTCTCTCTCTCTCTCTCTCTCTCTCTCTCTCTCTCTCTCTCTCTCTCTCTCTCTCTCTCTCTCTCTCTCTCTCTCTCTCTCTTCTCACAATGCCATATCCCTCTCCACTTTCCTTCAGAACATACCCACACAACATTCTCCTCCACTAAATACTATCATTATTTATTGAATAAACCAAAAGTGTCATGTGTGTATGGAGTGTAAGTAAAGACGTTGTTGTTGTGTTCTATCCTGTAAGTGAGATAAGAATGTCACTCTCAGATCCACATCATAGTTTTCATCACTCAACGGCACATATAGTCCCCACAGCACAGAATTGGGGTACGCTCACCCGGTATACTGTCTCTGTATGAATGATGTTGACGATGTCTTCACAATATCCTTGACAATGTTAGAAGTACACAGTTTGTCACCACAGAGTGTTTATTATTTATTGTCTCTCCTTGTGGAATATCTGATAACATGAACGATATGATATTTCTAGTAATGTTTATACCTCCGATATCATTGCATGCGTTATCGTCTCTTATGGATGCATAATTACAAAGACTGTCTTTAAAATATTACTGATTCACATTGTTCATCTTATTCATTACTGTTCTGTTTATCTGATAATAAGTTCTGGTCTTACGGCTTCTTCATTTTAAAACAAATAGTTCCTGAGAAACAATATTGAGCTTCATCTCTATGCTTCGGTACACTTTATTCTGCTGAAAGTCTCTTAGCCAGACTTCCTTATAGGTATCTGTTACTTCTTAGAATTTTCTGACCTGTATCTGTGATATCAGACTTCAGTCTGTCCGATATGTATTACTACACCAGGCTAGCGTTCATTCTTTCTTTTCATGAGTGTTGCGATTACTTTACTCCTCGGAACCTGGAGAACATACAATATCAGGTGCTATAAACCTAACTCAAACTCATTAGGGGTGAGAGTAGGCTTATGGCCGTTATCATATATATATATATATATATATATATATATATATATATATATATATATATATATATATATATATATATATATATATATATATATATATATTCAGAGAAATGACCTCTGACATAAGACAAAGGAGTATACACATAATTAAGACAAGGTAAAGAAGGAAATGTCATAAAAGAGCGCAGAAATCCCAGTAATCATCTATACTAGAATCACTATGTTACTTCTCAGCTAAATTCGGCCGACGCCCATTATTACGGTTTCCCTCTCAAATACACTATTTTAGATTTATACTCTACACCACAACTACCTTATAATTATCCTCGGCTGAATCGGGAGTACTAATTGCACAATAAATACAAAACGCTCATCAGTATTATCTGACTTGAAACGTTGTAATTCCCTTTTCATAATCCCTTAAGAATAAACCACCACTTCTCGTGGAAACCAAATAGCACACTAAACTCCACTAAAATATCCAGCCTATTAATACTCTGGCTCTGTACGACGATATGGGCTTATTCCACCAGTTTCCCCCTTTCCTCCACAACAGTTGTTTGATCTATACAACAACAGCCGAAATTCCCTTTTGATGCCCCTGTCGTGACATCAATGATTCTCCGTTCGTCTCCTCCGATCACCCATCGTCGCCTTCGTTACTACAAACGGCTGTGAAACGCAGTGATCGTGAAATCTCCGTTTTCCCACTTCAAAGGTTGTTGAAAATACGATATAGCGATCCATCGGTGTTCAAAGGTTTTGACATCGCTGTTGTTACGACGTCCGTAGACTCCGTTCTCGTCTTCACTCGTTCCGATCGTTCAATCAAGGCTCTCGCAACAAGCAAAATGCCGCGGCTTAGGATGCTGTTCGTTCTAGTAACATTTTGGATCGTTGATCTCTAGTATCATGACAACCACACTCCCTACATAGTGTTAGATAGTTTGTGACTCCCCTCCCACAACCTTGACAGGGCTTGGTGCATGTCTCTTTCCGCACCTGAACTGCGTGCTGCTTGCAGTACTCCCTCATACAGCTACGCTCACATAGTTCTGTGGAATATAGCCGAAGCCACTTACACTTGTTCTTCGTGGTACGCATCACAGTATACCCAAAGATTATATATTCTAAATCGGTGCGCCACCCCACTCTCTCAAGCTATACGTGTATGTGGATGTATGAGCATGTGTATGTGTGCGTGTGTGCGTGTGTATGTGTGCATGCGTGTGTATGTGTGCACGTGTATGTGTGCGTGCGTATGTATGTGTGTGCGTGTGAGTGCATGGGTTCATGTGTGTGTGTGCGTGCGTGCGTATGGATGTATGTGCATGTGTATGTGTGCGTGTGTGGGTGCGTGTGCGTGTGTGGGTTCGTGTGCGTGTGTGTGCGCCCCAGGGCCCTGGGGTGTGGGACCCGGGGCTGTGTGTGCGTGCGTGCGTGCGTGTGGTACCCCCATGTATACGGCTAAGGGGTGCCCCGTGGTTCGTCGTGGTCCCTGGGGGTGTTGTGTTGGCTCCCCACCGCTACCACTACCCCCTCGAATGTGCTACCCCCTCGACTACGGCTAAAAGCCCCATTATATACCTACTTGTTATGAGAAGGATTGACTTGGAGTACTTGGTGACAACTGGCAAGAATGAAGGGAAGAGACCAAGGGAAAGACCAAGAAGTACATACCTGGTTGGCTTGGCCACGTGGCATGGTCAAGAGATGATCACGGAGCAGTTCCGCGACTCTGGGTATCAAGTGAGATGGCAAAACATGATTGGCCATGCTTGTCGGCATGGCACATGATGGGTGAATGGAAACTGCTTCTAAATCTCTTTGGACTCTCTATTCTGCACGTGCTAATAATCGTTCACCTCTCTTATTCCTCTCACCTAGGCAATAGCCACCAACATACACCACCCACCATTCCGTTGCCTACTTTGGCAGTGAAATCACCGAGTATGACAGTTATTTCAAAATGTTTAAACTGGTGTGTGTGTGTGTGTGTGTGTGTGTGTGTGTGTGTGTGTGTGTGTGTGTGTATATATATATATATATATATATATATATATATATATATATATATATATATATATATATATATAAATCTTCGTTACAGGCTGCTGTTGCATATTAAGATTAACTAACAAGTGCTATTATCTGAACGCCGAAGTGAAATACAACTGTTCAGAATACAAGTGCAACAAGTTCCCTGCTTATGGCGGCTTTGAATATGGGATAATTCCTACGAAACCGAGTAGGTTATCTATACATATATTTTTCATTTCCTTTGTGCAAAGGGTTGGAGATTGACAGTAAGATGCCTTGTCCGTCTCTTCATCTACCGCCTCCGCCTATTCCTCTTCTCCCTAGTCCTATCTTCGCCTACTCCTACTCCTCCTTATTCGCATTTTTCTACCCCTCCTCCTGTCCCTCTTCTTCCTCCTCCGCCTTCTTCTTTTTCTTCTACTTCATTTTCTCTACTGCTTCTTCTTCTACTTTTCTTCTAATGCTTCCTATTCTAATTTTCTTATTCTTCTGCTCCTTTCTCCTTTCTCGTGTCACCTCTCACCTGTCTCCTCTCATCTGTCTCCCCGTCACCCCGTTTCCCCACCTGCCCGTCTCCCCGTAACTTCCTCTTTTTCTTCTTCTGACAATCAACGTGTATCAGGAACACTCATGTCGCATCCTATCTCCTTACTCAACAACGAAAGTTTGAATACTGCAGTTGATCCCAGCGATCACGACTCTATACTCATGACAATTCTAGCAATCATAACTTTACTATGCAACAATACGTCTAACAACCAATCAAGAATTCAATCACTTAGAATTCTGAACAATCAATCAAGAACACAATCACCTAGAATTCTTAACCAACAATCAAGAACTCAATCACTTAGAATTCTGAACAATCAATCAAGAAAACAATCACCGAAAATTCTTAACCATCAATGAAGAACACAATCACCTAGAATTACGAACAATGAATCAAGAAGTGTGATTAGACTATGAATTGTAAACAATCCATGAATCAAGGACTTGGAATAACGATTCTAATCGACTCAACAAGAATTATAATAACTGAGAATTCTAATACAACCAATAATTATGAGATAACCAAGAATTCCAGGACACAAGCTTATTTACTCCTGCCTGGAGATTTTCTTGACAATAAACGTACAATCATGGCTTGTCCTAGCATTGTGATAAACCGTTTATGACAATGTTAGCAAGCACGGCATGCGTCATCCATTGTTAGTTTATGCAGTTAAGCTTCTGGACAAAAGAATCTTCTCCAACCGTATATCAATCCGATGCGTTATGAAACATACCATTAACATTGAACGTTAATCTAGAAACACGAGATCCTACCACCTAATAATTAATTGGGAATTCATAAAACAGCCTATCTAAATCTACTAGCCACGTGGGTTTCTAGTGCTGTAAAAGAACTGGGTTATTAGTACAAACAAAATGCATATAAATATGTATACATATATTTCCAACTCACCCTACTACATTTTTTAACTACAAGGCATGGGCCTTGCTCTCTTGACCAATTGGGTCTGGATCAAACTTTATCAGTTGTGGCAAAAATGGAGCTGACCCGCCTGCATTCGCAACAGCGAGCGCTATCAAGCAAGTCACCTGAACAAGTCAAGCAGCCTGATACAGGGGAACATGGCACGTTGCAAGAATACGACAAGACACGTGGCAACCAAGATGTGCAGCGTGGGAGCCGACAAGAAGAAGAATGTGGAGAGCCTGCCTGCGAGCTGTAACAAAGAACCTGAAACTACGGCCACTACTGAAGCCACCTCAAGGGAGAACGTCGACAGTCCACAACAGACAAGAGCCACGCCTACAGAGAAGAAGAGGGAAGAGAAAGACACCAGAGTCGGAAACACCGACTCACCGACAAGCAAGTGGGTTGCCAAGCATACCCAAGTGGAGCTATTAGATGAAGAAATTCTGAAGCAGCTTCGAGAAGAGAATCAACACATCCGATTCTTGAAGGCGGAGCGGCTCCTCACCTACTCCAAGATTCCTACTATCTTGGAGGTGGTAACGTCAGAGGGCAACGAGATGCCGACCGCAGTATCAATCAACAAGAAAATACAACAACCAGAGAGATTCATCCCACAGCAGAACAGCATGTCGCAGTAAGACGGAAATCTGCCGGTACTGCACCGATCACCATGTCCGCCTTCAAGGAGTGTCCGCTGGCCAAGCTGGACACGGACTTCCGAGCACCCAACAACAAAAGAAAGTGCGCCAACTGCCTGGGCAAACATAGAGCAAGATACTTAGGCTGTCCGTACCTTCAAAGATACAGAGACGTCTTAAAGTTCGCCATCACCACAAAGACACCATACAACGAAGCAATGCGGAGGTGTGATACAGCCGCGGGTAGATCAAAAGCTGAAAGAGATCAACTGCAAAAACAGATAGACCAGCTGAAGAAACAAGTCAAAGCACTGCTGACTCCGACCAGCGACAACGAAAAACTACCGACGGAAATAAATGAGATCTAGTTAACATCAAGCAAGAAGTGGAACATATGGCCGTATTGAAGCAGGAAAACGAAGAAATGCTACGCGCCAGAAAAGCAGAGACAGACAGAGAGACAGACAGACAGACAGACAGACAGACAGACAGAAAGACGGACGGACGGACAGACAGACAGACAGACAGACAGACAGACAGACAGACAGACAGACAGACAGACAGACAGACAGACAGAAAGACAGACAGACAGACAGAAAGAAAGACGGACAGACAGACAGACAGACAGACAGACAGACAGACAGACAGACAGACAGACAGACGGACGGACGGACGGACGGACAGACAGACAGACAGACAGACAGACAGACAGACAGACAGACAGACAGACAGACAGACAGACAGACAGACAGACAGACAGACAGACAGACAGAGAGCGGCTAAAAGCTGAAATGAAATCAATTCAAAACAAACCAAAAGAAGCTATGCAAGAAACCACAGAGAAGCCGCAAGAAACCCAACAAAAAACCAAGCCGAAATCGAAAGATAAAACCGGCAGCCGAACCACGACGCCCGAGACACCCAAGGGAAAACCACCAGCCCGCCAGACAGCTGAAAAAAGACAAGATGAAGAACCTGACTTATACAGGGAGTGGCTTACAAAGGAACCTACCTTGGAGGAATTGAAGCAGTGCATAGAAGCAGTAAAGAAACAGGCACGGCAAGAGGGACTCAGGCACGAGGAATTCATAAGGAGACAGGAAGCAAACGGAAAGAAGATGAAGAAACTCAGGGGAAAACCGACAGAATACCCTGAATTGCACTATGACTATGATACCGGCATCGAGTACGATATAGATAACAGAGAGATCGTCCCATGGCTGACCACAGAGGAAGCAATCGAAAGACTGTAAGAACTTAAACACGAAAGTGTAAAAGTGAAAAAAAAGCGCAAGGAGGTAAATACCATTGAAAAGCTTCTACATGCAATACACAGAACTGAAGGCAAAAATACCAAATAAAAAGTCCTTATAAGGAATGCAACCAGTCAAGCCAAACAAGCCAGGAGCCTTCAATAACAAAAAAAAAAGAATCACCAGAGACGGGAACAAATGACAGCCGCCACCATCCCCCTAGCTGACGTCACAGACACAAAAGCCGATATAACCAGTCCGGATCAGGACCAACTCGTAAGAGCGCACAAGGCAAGAATTAGAGTGAATAAACCCACAAAAACCATGGACCTCAACGATAACCACAGTTGAAAGACGCAGGTTGAACGAGGCCGAATTTGGAATTTTTGTTTTTAAATCAATCAGGAGCTGACAAATTTCCCCCATAATAATTCTCTGCCATGCATTTACATACATAGTAATAAAATTAATATTAAAAGTATACAACATTTATAATTCCGTCAATACTATTCGACTGTTTACATAACCAAATGAAAGTATGTTTAAGTACACCACGACACCTGCTAGAAACAGATTACATCCAAAGTAGGAGGCTCTTTTTATACTCTAACACACGAATGTCAAATAGGCTAATTTATCTAAAACACACGAATGTCCGACAATCTATAATATCTCTAACGCACGAATGTCCAGTCGGCTACGTACAAAGACAGAAGAAGAAGTGGCTAAGCGATAACACCTGGACGAAGATACAAGAAAGAAAACGAGCAAAACTAACACTTCTTTCTGCAAAAGACACATCTACACATGAAACCCATAAGCAAAAATACTCTATGTTGGATAAAAACTGTCAAAAAAACTGTCATTTACTGCCAATATAGTACCTTGCGGTGTATGGCAGAGGGGTCTTTGAGCCTATGTTGGATAAAGAGGTGAAATCAAGCGCATGAAAAGACAAACAGAACTTTATTCACAGCCTGGCCTCCGACGCCGAAGCAGCTGCCAGAACTGGAAACAACAGAGCCGTATTCCATATCATGAAGCAACTATGCAATCACTCACCTATACCAAATATACCCATCAAAGACAAACAAGTCAATCAATTGTTATCCGATGACCTTCAAAAGCAACGATGGGCAGAACATTTCAAAGAAATATTAAATAGACCGCAGCCTGACACTGTTCTCAACCTGGATGGAGAAATTACTATTCCCCCACTAGATGACTCCTGCGAGTCATTCATCATGGAAGAGATTAAAGCAGCCATAAAAAAATTGAAGAACAACAAAGCTGATGGTGAAGATGAAATCTCAGGAGAAATGCTCAAAGCAG